>JAVXUO010002125.1:0-20356 GCA_033065855.1 Escallonia rubra | reverse complement strand
TTAAAGCATGAAAAACTTTTTATGCATGCAAGGGAAACCTATGGGCAATTTCTAGGTATACAGTCATCGTAACGATCATCTCTCTATGTCTAGTTTACAAAGACGGAAATAAAAGCATGAAAACTTCAATCGTCGAATTTCCTCTTTGATGCGTTCCGTTGAGAGTCTTTGATCGTGTTGCTCGTCTAATAATCCGTTTGCATGAGTATGAGATTGTTCCTATTGCTTCATCAACTCAATGCATGTTAGACAGCATAATCATCAATGTTAGTTATCATCAAAATCAAATATAATCCTAGGTTAAATAACCGTAGGGTTAACAATCTCCCATTTTTTTATGATGGCAAACATTGATTCAAATAATATGAGATATATAAGATAATATGCGAAGTGAAGCATAATAATCTCAATTAAAAAACCATAAGGGGTCATCAGAAGAAATCATGACAAAACGCTCCCCCTATCTTAAGCAATGTAGGGCTCCCCCTAACTTAAGTAATATATGCTCATATCAAGTCCACACAAAAATGAATCAACAATATTTTCTCCCCCTTTTGACATCTTTGAAAAAAGTCAAGGGTGTGTGTGAAAGTGATCAACTTATGTATCCATCCATGGATAATCATTATAGCCAACAAGGGCATTCAAAAAACAAGAAATCATAAGTACTTGAATATCCATCAAAAAGTATATCAAGACTTGTAATAATAGCACATAAAAAACGTAATATAAATCAAACGTGCCGCAAGAGAATCGAGAGACAAAGTGCTAATTTAAACCAAGTTTTAATAATACTACGCATAACATCCATGACAAGTTTTGAAATACAAAAACGAGTCTGAGAGCATAAGCAAATAAAGACATAAATCAAGTCCTAACGCCTAAGGACCCGATGGTGGAGGTGGTGGATGAAAGAAGTCCTCCTCGGGACACTGAATCCCACAATGATCCTCCATGCGAGAAAGGCGTCGACTGAGCTGGCTATGGGCGAGATCCATCCGACTGAAACCGGCATGCATATGCTGCTGCATCATATCTAAGCGTGCGAGGATCGCGTCATATCCAGAAGTAGAAGGACCGGAAGAAGTGCCCGCCTCATATGTACCCGAAAAGATCAACGGAGGTGAATCACGATCAATCCCGTCGCCGGCAGCTCGATCAACATCAACATCAGCATCAACATCAACATCAACGTCCTCATCATCATCACCATCAGCCTCATCAGCCTCATCCTCATCATCATCGACAGGGACATCGTCCATGTCAGGCTTCGGTAAGAAGCGGTTATGACCATCTAAAAGGCCCTTTCAACGAAGGGTAGAGCTGTCTAGTACGAGGTGCCTAGTGACCTCAATATACTCACCCATAAGAGGTATGTCAAATGCAGCAAGAATGCGAGAGAGTAGGAGGCCATATGGTAGAGCTAAGGCAGGATGTGAGGCGCTCCTAATCATGTTTAACATGATGAGACGAGGGAGGTTAAGCGGTGTGCCAGAGCGAAAGAAGGTCAGGAGCTGAATGTCCAAGTAAGAAACAAGTGAAAGACCTCCAGTTCTAGGAATGACGTTGTGAGCGATGATATGATGGAACAGACGAGAGAGAGGTGGTAGGTCACGTAGGCTGGGCTTGCTCGCAGCCCGAACCTGTCGACAATGAAGTGTATGTCGAAGCTGCTCCTCAATAGTAAAAGGTCGGTCAAACCAATGTGACTGACCAGCGACAGGAATCATGTCTAATGAAAATGAGAAACCACTATCGGGGAGGTCTAGAATAGTGGCTAGACGAGACTGAGAGAATGAAATACGGCGTCCAAAAACATAGGACGTGAGGGTACAAGACTCAGTAGCAATACTCCAATTCAAATTCGCATAAATTAGGCGGATGGCATCAGGATAATATAGAGTGGTGTTCCTATCAGTGAAGCGATCTAGAAGACTATCCTGAAGGGATCTAAGAACACCTATGGTGAAAAGGAATGGAGTATCCAGTCGCAAACCTGGAGTCAGAGAGGAAGAGAGTTGTGCAGAAAAGCGATCGGCAGCCTCGCGGGTCCGATATCGATTTTGATCAAATTCAACCGCGATAGGCTCGGGCTCAGGCTCGGGCGCGGGTGCAGCTCGTGAGCGAGATGAACTGGCATGTGCACGTTTCTCTCTTGCCATTCTGAAATAGTCAATATCAAGACAAACGATGAAGAAATGAGTTCTAGGAGAGATGAAAGCTACGGTTCGAAGAGAGGGAGAAAATCTTCTGAGATCTGGGCTCGATTTATGCCCTTTCCCCGTAATGCAGTCGACTGCAATTCTGAATGCAGTCGACTGTATTGCCTAATGCAGTCGACTTCAATGCAAAAAATCAAGCAGTCTTGAACATGATTATGCATATTAATATTGCAATAGAAGTGTGTGCAAATCATAAAAATCAATAAAATCAACATTTGTTTGGAAAGAGAAAAATCAACCAAAGCATGCTATAAGCATATGAGATAATGCTCAAGCATGTAAAGAGCAACAAGCATGTTTATGCACAAGAGATATAACATTTAGTCACATAGGTGAAGACATGCCAAGTTCTCTTCTAAGAGCGGTAAACCTCTTCGAATCTAAAGGTTTAGTGAAGATATCCGCTAATTGGTGATTTGTGTCCACGAAATCAAGAACAATATCACCTTTTTGCACATGATCACGGATAAAATGGTGTTTGATTTCTATGTGCTTTGTGCGTGAATGTTGGATGGGATTTTTGGTCAAGTCAATGGCACTAGTGTTATCACATAAGATAGGTATGTGATCATACTTGAGTCCAAAGTCCAAAAGGGTTTGTTTCATCCAAAGAATTTGTGCACAACAAGCACCAACCGCCATATATTCGGCTTCGGTGGTAGAGAGTGCAACCGAATTTTGCTTTTTGGAACTCCAAGAAACAAGAGAGTGACCTAGGAATTGGCAACCTCCACTAGTACTTTTCCGCTCGGTTTTACAACCGGCATAGTCGGCGTCGGAGTAACCAATTAGGTCAAAAAATGAAGTGTTTCTAGGAAACCATAACCCTAAATCGTGAGTGCCCTTAAGATATCTAAGGATTCTCTTGACGGCAATCAAATGAGATTCCTTAGGACAAGCTTGAAATCTAGCACATAAACAAACACTAAACATTATATCGGGTCTACTTGCGGTAAGGTAAAGGAGTGATCCGATCATACCTCGATAGCGCTTAATATCAACATCCTTACCCTTTTCATCTTTATCAATCTTTAAAGAAGAGCTCATTGGAGTGTCAAAAGCATTTGATGCTTCCATGTCAAATCTTTTGAGTAGCTCTTTGGTGTATTTGGCTTGGTTGATAAAGATTCCATCCTTGCTTTGTTTGATTTGCAATCCAAGGAAGAAGGTGAGTTCTCCCATCATGCTCATTTCAAACTCCTTACTCATACAAGAAGCAAACTCTTCGCACAAGGATCCATTAGTAGCACCAAATATAATATCATCAACATAAATTTGCACCAACAATAAGTCATTGCCCTTAGATTTTATAAAAAGAGTGGTGTCAAGTTTTCCTCTTGAAAAACCATTTTCTAAAAGAAAATTACTTAGCCTTTCATACCAAGCTCTAGGAGCTTGTTTTAAACCATAAAGAGCTTTGCTAAGACGGAAAACATGGTTTGGAAATTTTTCATGTTCAAAGCCGGGAGGTTGAGCCACATAGACCTCCTCCGAAATAAAACCATTTAGAAAGGCACTCTTGACATCCATTTGAAAGAGTTTAAAATCTCTATAGCAAGCAAAAGCTAAAAGCATTCTAATAGATTCAAGTCTAGCTACCGGTGCATAAGTTTCATCAAAATCAATTCCTTCCTCTTGGTTATAACCTTGGGCCACTAATCTAGCCTTGTTTCTAACCACGACTCCGGATTCATCAAGTTTGTTTCTAAAAATCCATTTTGTGCCTATAATCCTAAAGTTTTGAGGTTTAGGCACAAGGGTCCAAACTTGATTTCTTTCAAATTGAACTAGCTCTTCTTGCATAGCAAGCATCCAAGATTCATGATGTAGAGCTTCGGAGAATTTCTTTGGTTCAATTTGGGAAAGAAACGCTATATTAACATGTTGTTGAAGAGAGCGTCGAGTTCTTACCCCACTCGAAGGATTACCTAAGATTTGATCGCTTGGATGATCCTTTTTGTAAGTCCAATCTTTTGGTAATTCTTGAGAGTCGTCCAAGTTTGAAGCATCATTGATTGCTTCCTCATTTCCCCTTTGAGAACTTGATGGTTGCTCCCCTAGATCAATTTCTTTGGGGTTGCCTTGTAGTGTATCACTTATGTCCAAAGTTCTCAAGTCATTGTCCATGTCATCTACATTAACAATGTTAGTCCTCCGAAGAAAAGGATTAGTCTCATCAAAAGTAACATTAATGGATTCTTCAACAACCAAAGTACTTTTATTATAAACTCTATAAGCCATACTATTATTAGAGTAACCAAGAAAAATACCCTCAAAGGTTTTGGAATCAAATTTGCTAAGGTGATCCTTGGTATTTAAAACAAAACATTTGCAACCAAAGACTCTAAAAAAGCTCACCTTAGGTTTCTTATCATTAAAAAGCTCATAAGGGGTTTTTAACAAAAAATTTCGCAAGATAACTCTATTAAGAACAAAGCATGCACAATTGACCGCCTCCGCCCAAAAGTATTTAGGTAAACCATATTCGTTAAGCATTGTTCTTGCCGCTTCTTGCAAAGACCTATTCTTTCTTTCGGCAACACCATTTTGTTGAGGAGTTCTAGGAGCCGAAAATTATGTGATATCCCAAAGTCATCACACAAGGCTCCTATTTTTGAATTTTCAAATTCTCTACCATGATCACTTCGAATGTTTGTAATCAAATAACCTTTTTGATTTTGAACACGTTTTGCAAATGAAGTGAACACATTTAGAGATTCATCTTTGGTAGCCAAAAAGAAAGTCCAAGTATAGCGAGAAAAGTCATCAACAATAACAAAACAATATGATTTACCACCAAGACTAGTAGTTGGGATTGGTCCAAACAAATCCATATGAAGTAATTGCAAGGGTCTAGAAGTAGATACCATTTTCTTCGGTTTGTGAGAGACCTTCTTTTGCTTACCCATTTGACAAGCATCACATACTTTATCTTTCTCAAACTTGATCTTCGGGAGACCCCTCACAAGTTCTTTGCTTGAAATATCCTTCAAGTGCTCCATGTGCATGTGACCAAGTCTTCGATGCCAAAGCCAAGATGTTTCACTAATAGCACTAAGACACTTGACATCTTGGTTAGCTAAATCATTTAATTGAATGGAGTAAACATTATTATCTCTACTACCAACCAAAATAGTTTCATTGTTCTTCAAGGATAGTATAGTGCATTGAGAAGCCTCAAAGATAACTTTAAAACCTTTATCACTAAATTGACTAATACTAAGCAAGTTATGCTTCAATCCTTCAACATATAACACATTCTCAATTGAATGTGGTTCCTTACCAATAGTTCCTTTACCTTTGATTCTTCCTTGAGAATTGTCACCAAAGGTCACATTTCCTCCTTCCTTAAGATCAATCGATGTGAAAAGAGATATGTTGCCGGTCATATGTCTTGAGCATCCACTATCAAGAATCCACTTCTTGCTACTAGATTTTGCTTTGAGACATACCTATAAACACAAATCAAGTAATGACTTTTGGTACCCAAATTTTCTTGGGTCCTTGGGTGTTAGTCTTGCATTTGTATTCTTGACCTTTCACAATCCACATTTTCTTTCTACCTCTAACAAAAACAATTCTACAAGGACAATGATTAGTCGTATGCCCTTTCTTGTTGCACCAACCACAATGTGTAAAAGGTGTGCAATAGTTCTTTGGTCGTTTTGTAAGAATATTCAACCTAGCTTGTTGTTGCAAAACTTTAGGAGGCATGTCCATGGGATCTAATCCAAGACCGCCTTTGTTTAGGCCAATTCTTTGGCGTCCAAGCATGACATCCAAATTGTTTTGACCATCAACAAATTTTTCAAGACATTTTCTTAAATCACAAATCTCAACTTGTAAATCTTCATTTTGTTTTTCTAAAGCCAAAGTTTTGGAAGAGATTTGTTTTGAGCTAGGAGTGTTAACAAGTAAATCAACCAAATTGTTATTCACATGCTCTACATATAAATGGCTAGACATGCATTCATTCTTGGCATGCAACTTATCATTTTCCATTATCAACTTTTCAATTTGCTTATTAGCTTCAAGAAATTTCTTAGACAAAATAATATTTTTCTTGAAAATTTTCTTGGATTCCTCATATAAGCTATCATAAGCATCTTCAAAACTTTCATTATCACTATCACTACCGGAAGAAAAGCTTACCTCATCATTTGCCATGAAGCACACATTTGCTTGATCATTCTCTTCATCACTTGAATCAAAGTCACTCCATGTTGAAGTGTGTTCGGCATTCATTGCTCTTTCCTTCTCCTTGTTCTCTTTCTTAGAGAATTGTCTTCTTTTAGCTTTTTCCCATACATCTCTTCTTTCCTTCTTCTCCTTTTTGTAGATGGGACAATCCATCTTCATGTGTCCCGGCTTGTGGCATTTGTAGCAAAGCCTCTCTTCGTTGCTAGCATTTTGTTGCCTTCTCCCATCATTTCTTCTAAATCTTAAGAACTTCTTGAAGTTCTTTGCAACCAATGCCATATCCTCTTCATTAAATTCTTCATCATCATCACTTGACTCAAGGTTTGAAGATGAAGCTTTAAGAGCAATTGATGTAGGCTTCTTCTTGACGTCCTCTTGATCAAAGGTCTTGAGTTGCATTTCGTACGTCATGAGTGAGCACATCAATTCATCAAGAGGAAAGATGTTGAGATTCTTTGATTCTTGGATGGCGGTGATCTTTGCATCCCAAGCTCTTGGTAAGGACCTAATCACTTTTCTCACTAGATCACCATTAGTGAATTCCTTACCCAATTGCTTCAAAGGGTTCACAATGTTAGTAAAACGAGTATTCATATCCGTAATAGATTCATTTTGAAGCATATGGAATAACTCATAATCTCTAAACAATAAATTCATCTTGGAATCTCTAAGAAGAGAAGTCCCTTCATGAGTGACTTGAAGAGTATCCCAAATACTCTTAGCGGAATTACACATAATGACTCTATTGAGTTCATTAGTGTCTAAAGCACATACAAGACAATTTTTTGCTCTAGCATTCATACAAATCATCTTCTTGTCATGATCACTATACTCCGATTTTGATTTAGGTTCTTCAACCTTGTCAACCACGTTTATCGGAACGAATGGGCCATTCTCAACAATATCCCACATCTCATAGTCTTGAGATTCTAAGTAGATTTTCATCTTAACTTTCCACACACTATAGTTGGTCCCATTAAACAATGGAGGCCTAGTGGTAGAACTACCCTCCATACCCCCAACATAAGCCATGATCGATTAACTCTCTTGGCGTTACCCAATATAACAAGAGCCGAGGCTCTGATACCACTTGAAACCAATAAAATAACCCTAGAGGGGGGGTGAATAGGGTTTTAAGACTACTTTAAAATATAACAACCAACAAACCTTAATCTCAAAAACTCAAGTAAACAAACAACCAATCTCAACACAATATGTAAAACAATAATGTAAAGAGAGAAGGGTTTAGAGATACTTGACAATGAGAATTAAATGGTTCGGCTTGATATACCCACAAGCCTACGTCCACCCCTTCAAGGAAGTCCCTTGAAAGGCCCTAGAATCCACTAGTATGATCTTCCTTACGGGTCAAGATCGAACCTCTTACAATCCCTTGATGCTATGCCCACATCAAGAACAAGCTTTGACAAACCCAAAGCTCCAAAGCTTGACAACCCCAAGCTTTGATACAAGAACCTTTCAATGAAGAAATGAGTACAAGATTTCACTCTTAAGAAGTAGATGAGTACAAGTTGAAGTACTAGAACAAGAGAGATGAGTGTATGATGACTTATGAAAGTGTATCTCTCTCTAATGTAAGCTCACAATAAATGCTCTCTTGAAAAGGATGAGAAATCAATGAAAACAAGAGAGATTTGAACAATTGCTTTGATCTTTGAGAATATGAAAGATAGGAGAGCTTTGAATGCAATTGATGAATGAAAACAATGCCCAAAATGAGTATTTATAGAGCTGGGAATAAATATGACCGTTTGGGGTTAGGTAGGGCATTAAATGCGCCAAACGGTAAATGCAGTCGACTGCAATGCCCATTGCAGTCGACTGTAACCCAAAAAGTAGCCGTTGGAAATTCAAATTTCCAACTTGCAGTCGACTGCATTCAATGCAGTCGACTGTAATGGGCTACTGGAAGTATTGCAGTCGACTGCATTCAATGCAGTCGACTGTAATACCCTACTGCCCAACATGCAGTCGACTGCATCCCAATGCAGTCGACTGTATCCCTGAAAATGCAGTTTCCTATTTTTAAAGCATGAAAAACTTTTTATGCATGCAAGGGAAACCTATGGGCAATTTCTAGGTATACAGTCATCGTAACGATCATCTCTCTATGTCTAGTTTACAAAGACGGAAATAAAAGCATGAAAACTTCAATCGTCGAATTTCCTCTTTGATGCGTTCCGTTGAGAGTCTTTGATCGTGTTGCTCGTCTAATAATCCGTTTGCATGAGTATGAGATTGTTCCTATTGCTTCATCAACTCAATGCATGTTAGACAGCATAATCATCAATGTTAGTTATCATCAAAATCAAATATAATCCTATGTTAAATAACCATAGGGTTAACAAGCTTGAAGAAGGAAGAAAAAAAAAAGAGAATTTGCTGTGATAATTTCGGATCAGTAACCATTGATGGTTGGATGTTCTGCTTTTGATGAATTCAACACCCTAATCTTGTCAAAGGTAGGGTTTTACGCATGAGCAACCTTGAACATGGTTTTAATCATTGTCGGTGTGTATATATGGTGTGTTACGTGCTTAAGGAGTGTTAGAATTGGATTAGAGAAATCTGGGCAGATTCTATGTTGATCTTTAAACGTGTGTATCCCATTCAATACTTGTCGGATTTGAGCGTTCTATAGCTTTCTGCAAATCTGAATATGTGTGCTTTAACATTGTTTCTTTGATCACTCTCTAATTCTAAGTGTATGCTGCCTTAAATTTGCATAAATAGGAAACTGGTCGAAGCTGATTAAATTCGGCCAAGTGTATCGCCATGGGGTGCTCCCGTATTGTTTGTTAAAAAGAAGGACGGTTCGCTGAGACTGTGCATTGATTATAGGCAATTAAGCCATGCGAGTGTGAGCAACAAGTACCCACTTCCGCACATTGATGACTTGCTTGATCAATTGCATAGTGTAACGGTATCTAAGCTTGGTTTGAGATCAGGATATCATCAATTGGAAGTCCAGGAAGAAGATGTACCCAAAACAGCTATCATTATGAGTTTCTTGTTATGCCGTTTGGTGTTATGCCGTTTGGTGTTACTAATCTTCCAGCAGCCTTCATGGTCATGATGAATCGTGTTTTTAAGCCATACTTGGATTCCTTCGTTGTAGTCTTCATTGATGGTATTCTTGTCGACTCCAACGACCTTGAACAGCATGAGTACCATCTGCGAATAGTGCTGCAAGTTTAACGTGAAAAGCAATTGTACGCAAACTTTAGCAAATGTGAATTTTGGCTCTAGCAAGTTACAATTTTTGGGACGTGTGTATCTAGCTAGTGCAGGTGTATTCGTAGATCCGGTAAAGATTGTAGCGGTTGTAAATTGACAAAGACCGGCTACTCTGAAAGAGGTTGTTAGCAGCCTTTTGGGACTGACAGGGTATTGCCGTAAAAATTTTCGAAATTTTTCTGAGTGATGTCAAGGCCATTAACAAAGCTTACGCAAAAATCAATGAAGTTTGTTCGGGATACAAAGTGTGCGGCTAGTTTCCAAGAATTGAAGCGACGATTGATTTCAGCCCCTGTTCTAGCTCTACCGGAAGGTGATGATAACCTTATAATCTACAGTGATGCCTCACATGTTGGTTTGGGTTGTGTTCTAATGCAGCGGGGAAAGGTAATAGCCTATGCTTCGAGGAAGCTAAAACCCTATGAGCAAAACTATCCTACACATGATTTGGAATTGGAAGCAATTTTATTTGCCCTGCATTAATGGCGGCATTACCTGTATGGGGCAGCGTTTGAAGTGTACACGGACCATAAAAGCTTGAGGTATTTATTTTCACAGAAAGAACTTAATATGAGGCAACGTAGATGGATGGAACTTCTGAATGATAATAATTGCACCATCCAATATCATCCGGGCAAAGCTAACGTGGTTGCTGATGCATTGAGTAGAAAAGCTATGGTTGCACACTTGATGATAAAAGAGTGGAAATTGTTGGAAGATGCGTGCGTTTGGAAGCTTATGACAGGTATTGTCTTTGCTAAGATTAGGGTGCAGCCTATTCTGAGAGAAAGGATCACAGAAGCACAAGCACGAGATCCAGACGTACAAGCTATTTTGAAAGATTTGAGTTCCAAATTAGATTTTTACGTTGTCGGGTGATGGTTTGCTCCGAATTGGTAAGAGAATGGGTGTTCCGAATGATGCTAGTTTGAGACGAGAGATAATGGAAGAAGCACGTCGGTCCAAGTATTCTATCCACCCCGGAAGCACTAAAATGCATGAGGATCTGAAATCTAGTTATTGGTGGAGTAGCATGAAGAGAGATGTGGCTGAATTTGTTGCAAAATGTCTTACATGTCAAAAGGTTAAGCCGGAACATCGCAAACCAGCTGGATTACTTCAACCGTTATCTGTGCCCGTGTGGAAATGGGAGCATACTACCGTAGACTTTGTATCAGGTTTATCTCGAACTCGAAGTGGACATGATGCTATTTGGGCGATCGTTGATGGACTTACTGAATCTGCTCACTTTCTTGCTATAAATGTGACTTACACCTTAGAGAAGTTGGCACGTATGTGTGTAAAAGAGATTTTTAGATTCCATGGAGTATCGGTAAGGATTATTTCAGATCGAGATCCTCATTTTACTTGGAGGTTTTGAAAGGCTCTTCAAGATGCAATGGGAACTAAACTTGCTTTTAGGCACGTCTTTCCATCCGCAAGCAGATGGTCAAAGCGAAAGAACAATTCACCATGTGCTATGGAATTGAAAGGTAACTGGGATGATCGCTCGGCACTCGTGGAGTTTTCGTACAATAACATCTACCACTCTAGCATTGAGATGGCACCATTTGAAGCTCTTTGTGGCAGGCAGGAAGTGCAGACCTCCTACTTGTTGGAATGAAGTTGGTGAAAAACAGTTACTTGGACCCGAATTGGTGCAAGAAACCACAGAAGCAATCAAGGCGACCTGTGATCATTTGTTAACGGTAGGAGTAGGGTTATGCGGATAAAAGAGGAAGAGGCTTGGAATTCGCTATAGGTGATCATGTATTTCCACGCGCTTCACCTTCTAAAGGGGTTACCAGGTTTGGAAAGAAAGGAAAACTGGCACCGCGCTACACTGGTCCCTTTGAGGTTTTGGAACGGATTGGTGCAGTAGCATATCGGGTTGCATTGCCACCATCGCTACCTGGTATACATGATGTTTTCCAAGTATCTATGTTGAGGAAGTATGAGCCTGATCCTTCACATGTATTGCATCATGAACCGGTTCCGATTCAGAATGACTTTATCTTATGTCGAGCAACGGATTCAGATTTTGGACCGAAAGGAACAAGGCTACCGAACATGATCATACCACTTGTTAAGGTGTTATGGGAACACCATGGAATTGTAGAAGCTACGTGGGAGAGAGAGGGGGCTGAAATCAGAGAGAAGTGTCCCCATCTTTTTCCTTAGTGAGGTACGAATTTAGGGACTAAATTCTCTTAAGGAGTGGTAGGTGTGAGGACCTTAGTTTACCTAGCTGTAAACTTCATTTCATTCTCTTGTTATGATGCATGTAGCGTGATATCTTTCGTTACCTATTTACGCAGAACAAGTTGTATGCTTGTGTTGGCATAGAAGCACCTCAAGTTGGTGAATTAGCTTATTCTTGATCCTGATTAGTTGGTCTTAAGCATGATTTGTTATCCCTAAGCATGATTACTTGACCCTAATCGTAATTACGCTAATCTGGATTAGTCAAGGTTAATCGCGATTACTTAGTGACTAAGCTTGATTAGTTTGCCCTAATCTTGATTAAGCTAATTGTGATTACTTAGTTACTAATCTAGGTTAACTACTACGAATTAAGCTTATTAAGCCTAGAAATTGATTTGGGTTGTCACGTTCTTGTTGGAAAGACTTGGAAGGGGCCTAATACCATTGATACACTCGTTTCTCCAGGGAGAAAACTCAGCAGATTTCTCTAAACTTTATAGTGACTCGTGTCTTCTACCTTTTGAAGCGAAACCAAGAAGGGAAGAGAGAGGAGGTGCCTACTTGTAGAAAAACTAGAGAGGAGGTCTGAGAGCTTGAAGAAGGAAGAAAAAAAAAAGAGAATTTGCTGTGATAATTTCGGATTAGTAACCATTGATGGTTGGATGTTCTGCTCTTGATGAGTTCAACACCCTAATCTTGTCAAAGGTAGGGTTTTACGCATGAGCAACCTTGAACATGGTTTTAATCATTGTCGGTGTGTATATATGGTGTGTTACGTGCTTAAGGAGTGTTAGAATTGGATTAGAGAAATCTGGGCAGATTCTATGTTGATCTTTAAACGTGTGTATCCCATTCAATACTTGTCGGATTTGAGCGTTCTATAGCTTTCTGGAAATCTGAATATGTGTGCTTTAACATTGTTTCTTTGATCACTCTCTAATTCTAAGTGTATGCTGCCCTAAATTTGCATAAATAGGAAACTGGTCGAAGCTGATTAAATTCGGCCAAGTGCATCGCCATGGGGTGCTCCCGTATTGTTTGTTAAAAAGAAGGACGGTTCGCTGAGATTGTGCATTGATTATAGGCAATTAAGCCATGCGAGTGTGAGGAACAAGTACCCACTTCCGCACATTGATGACTTGCTTGATCAATTGCATAGTGTAACGGTATCTAAGCTTGGTTTGAGATCAGGATATCATCAATTGGAAGTCCAGGAAGAAGATGTACCCAAAACAGCTATCATTATGAGTTTCTTGTTATGCCGTTTGGTGTTACTAATCTTCCAGCAGCCTTCATGGTCATGATGAATCGTGTTTTTAAGCCATACTTGGATTCCTTCGTTGTAGTCTTCATTGATGGTATTCTTGTCGACTCCAACGACCATGAACAGCATGAGTACCATCTGCGAATAGTGCTGCAAGTTTAACGTGAAAAGCAATTGTACGCAAACTTTAGCAAATGTGAATTTTGGCTCTAGCAAGTTACAATTTTTGGGACGTGTGTATCTAGCTAGTGCAGGTGTATTCGTAGATCCGGTAAAGATTGTAGCGGTTGTAAATTGACAAAGACCGGCTACTCTGAAAGAGGTTGTTAGCAGCCTTTTGGGACTGACAGGGTATTGCCGTAAAAATTTTCGAAAATTTTCTGAATGATGTCAAGGCCATTAACAAAGCTTACGCAAAAATCAATGAAGTTTGTTCGGGATACAAAGTGTGCGGCTAGTTTCCAAGAATTGAAGCGACGATTGATTTCAGCCCCTGTTCTAGCTCTACCGGAAGGTGATGATAACCTTATAATCTACAGTGATGCCTCACATGTTGGTTTGGGTTGTGTTCTAATGCAGCGGGGAAAGGTAATAGCCTATGCTTCGAGGAAGCTAAAACCCTATGAGCAAAACTATCCTACACATGATTTGGAATTGGAAGCAATTTTATTTGCCCTGCGTTAATGGCGGCATTACCTGTATGGGGCAGCGTTTGAAGTGTACACGGACCATAAAAGCTTGAGGTATTTATTTTCACAGAAAGAACTTAATATGAGGCAACGTAGATGGATGGAACTTCTGAATGATAATAATTGCACCATCCAATATCATCCGGGCAAAGCTAACGTGGTTGCTGATGCATTGAGTAGAAAAGCTATGGTTGCACACTTGATGATAAAAGAGTGGAAATTGTTGGAAGATGCGTGCGTTTGGAAGCTTATGACAGGTATTGTCTTTGCTAAGATTAGGGTGCAGCCTATTCTGAGAGAAAGGATCACAGAAGCACAAGCACGAGATCCAGACGTACAAGCTATTTTGAAAGATTTGAGTTCCAAATTAGATTTTTACGTTGTCGGGTGATGGTTTGCTCCGAATTGGTAAGAGAATGGGTGTTCCGAATGATGCTAGTTTGAGACGAGAGATAATGGAAGAAGCACGTCGGTCCAAGTATTCTATCCACCCCGGAAGCACTAAAATGCATGAGGATCTGAAATCTAGTTATTGGTGGAGTAGCATGAAGAGAGATGTGGCTGAATTTGTTGCAAAATGTCTTACATGTCAAAAGGTTAAGCCGGAACATCGCAAACCAGCTGGATTACTTCAACCGTTATCTGTGCCCGTGTGGAAATGGGAGCATACTACCGTAGACTTTGTATCAGGTTTATCTCGAACTCGAAGTGGACATGATGCTATTTGGGCGATCGTTGATGGACTTACTGAATCTGCTCACTTTCTTGCTATAAATGTGACTTACACCTTAGAGAAGTTGGCACGTATGTGTGTAAAAGAGATTTTTAGATTCCATGGAGTATCGGTAAGGATTATTTCAGATCGAGATCCTCATTTTACTTGGAGGTTTTGAAAGGCTCTTCAAGATGCAATGGGAACTAAACTTGCTTTTAGGCACGTCTTTCCATCCGCAAGCAGATGGTCAAAGCAAAAGAACAATTCACCATGTGCTATGGAATTGAAAGGTAACTGGGATGATCGCTCGGCACTCGTGGAGTTTTCGTACAATAACATCTACCACTCTAGCATTGAGATGGCACCATTTGAAGCTCTTTGTGGCAGGCAGGAAGTGCAGACCTCCTACTTGTTGGAATGAAGTTGGTGAAAAACAGTTACTTGGACCCGAATTGGTGCAAGAAACCACAGAAGCAATCAAGGCGACCTGTGATCGTTTGTTAACGGTAGGAGTAGGGTTATGCGGATAAAAGAGGAAGAGGCTTGGAATTCGCTATAGGTGATCATGTATTTCCACGCGCTTCACCTTCTAAAGGGGTTACCAGGTTTGGAAAGAAAGGAAAACTGGCACCGCGCTACACTGGTCCCTTTGAGGTTTTGGAACGGATTGGTGCAGTAGCATATCGGGTTGCATTGCCACCATCGCTACCTGGTATACATGATGTTTTCCAAGTATCTATGTTGAGGAAGTATGAGCCTGATCCTTCACATGTATTGCATCATGAACCGGTTCCGATTCAGAATGACTTTATCTTATGTCGAGCAACGGATTCAGATTTTGGACCGAAAGGAACAAGGCTACCGAACATGATCATACCACTTGTTAAGGTGTTATGGGAACACCATGGAATTGTAGAAGCTACGTGGGAGAGAGAGGGGGCTGAAATCAGAGAGAAGTGTCCCCATCTTTTTCCTTAGTGAGGTACGAATTTAGGGACTAAATTCTCTTAAGGAGTGGTAGGTGTGAGGACCTTAGTTTACCTAGCTGTAAACTTCATTTCATTCTCTTGTTATGATGCATGTAGCGTGATATCTTTCGTTACCTATTTACGCAGAACAAGTTGTATGCTTGTGTTGGCATAGAAGCACCTCAAGTTGGTGAATTAGCTTATTCTTGATCCTGATTAGTTGGTCTTAAGCATGATTTGTTATCCCTAAGCATGATTACTTGACCCTAATCGTAATTACGCTAATCTGGATTAGTCAAGGTTAATCGCGATTACTTAGTGACTAAGCTTGATTAGTTTGCCCTAATCTTGATTAAGCTAATTGTGATTACTTAGTTACTAATCTAGGTTAACTACTACGAATTAAGCTTATTAAGCCTAGAAATTGATTTGGGTTGTCACGTTCTTGTTGGAAAGACTTGGAAGGGGCCTAATACCATTGATACACTCGTTTCTCCAGGGAGAAAACTCAGCAGATTTCTCTAAACTTTATAGTGACTCGTGTCTTCTACCTTTTGAAGCGAAACCAAGAAGGGAAGAGAGAGGAGGTGCCAACTTGTAGAAAAACTAGAGAGGAGGTCTGAGAGCTTGAAGAAGGAAGAAAAAAAAAGAGAATTTGCTGTGATAATTTCGGATTAGTAACCATTGATGGTTGGATGTTCTGTTCTTTACAAGAGAGGGAGCTCTTGATGAGTTCAACACCCTAATCTTGTCAAAGGTAGGGTTTTACGCATGAGCAGCCTTGAACATGGTTTTAATCATTGTCGGTGTGTATATATGGTGTGTTACGTGCTTAAGGAGTGTTAGAATTGGATTAGAGAAATCTGGGCAGATTCTATGTTGATCTTTAAACGTGTGTATCCCATTCAATACTTGTCGGATTTGAGCGTTCTATAGCTTTCTGGAAATCTGAATATGTGTGCTTTAACATTGTTTCTTTGATCACTCTCTAATTCTAAGTGTATGCTGCCCTAAATTTGCATAAATAGGAAACTGGTCGAAGCTGATTAAATTCGGCCAAGTGCATCGCCATGGGGTGCTCCCGTATTGTTTGTTAAAAAGAAGGACGGTTCGCTGAGATTGTGCATTGATTATAGGCAATTAAGCCATGCGAGTGTGAGGAACAAGTACCCACTTCCGCACATTGATGACTTGCTTGATCAATTGCATAGTGTAACGGTATCTAAGCTTGGTTTGAGATCAGGATATCATCAATTGGAAGTCCAGGAAGAAGATGTACCCAAAACAGCTATCATTATGAGTTTCTTGTTATGCCGTTTGGTGTTACTAATCTTCCAGCAGCCTTCATGGTCATGATGAATCGTGTTTTTAAGCCATACTTGGATTCCTTCGTTGTAGTCTTCATTGATGGTATTCTTGTCGACTCCAACGACCATGAACAGCATGAGTACCATCTGCGAATAGTGCTGCAAGTTTAACGTGAAAAGCAATTGTACGCAAACTTTAGCAAATGTGAATTTTGGCTCTAGCAAGTTACAATTTTTGGGACGTGTGTATCTAGCTAGTGCAGGTGTATTCGTAGATCCGGTAAAGATTGTAGCGGTTGTAAATTGACAAAGACCGGCTACTCTGAAAGAGGTTGTTAGCAGCCTTTTGGGACTGACAGGGTATTGCCGTAAAATTTTTCGAAAATTTTCTGAATGATGTCAAGGCCATTAACAAAGCTTACGCAAAAATCAATGAAGTTTGTTCGGGATACAAAGTGTGCGGCTAGTTTCCAAGAATTGAAGCGACGATTGATTTCAGCCCCTGTTCTAGCTCTACCGGAAGGTGATGATAACCTTATAATCTACAGTGATGCCTCACATGTTGGTTTGGGTTGTGTTCTAATGCAGCGGGGAAAGGTAATAGCCTATGCTTCGAGGAAGCTAAAACCCTATGAGCAAAACTATCCTACACATGATTTGGAATTGGAAGCAATTTTATTTGCCCTGCGTTAATGGCGGCATTACCTGTATGGGGCAGCGTTTGAAGTGTACACGGACCATAAAAGCTTGAGGTATTTATTTTCACAGAAAGAACTTAATATGAGGCAACGTAGATGGATGGAACTTCTGAATGATAATAATTGCACCATCCAATATCATCCGGGCAAAGCTAACGTGGTTGCTGATGCATTGAGTAGAAAAGCTGTGGTTGCACACTTGATGATAAAAGAGTGGAAATTGTTGGAAGATGCGTGCGTTTGGAAGCTTATGACAGGTATTGTCTTTGCTAAGATTAGGGTGCAGCCTATTCTGAGAGAAAGGATCACAGAAGCACAAGCACGAGATCCAGACGTACAAGCTATTTTGAAAGATTTGAGTTCCAAATTAGATTTTTACGTTGTCGGGTGATGGTTTGCTCCGAATTGGTAAGAGAATGGGTGTTCCGAATGATGCTAGTTTGAGACGAGAGATAATGGAAGAAGCACGTCGGTCCAAGTATTCTACCCACCCCGGAAGCACTAAAATGCATGAGGATCTGAAATCTAGTTATTGGTGGAGTAGCATGAAGAGAGATGTGGCTGAATTTGTTGCAAAATGTCTTACATGTCAAAAGGTTAAGCCGGAACATCGCAAACCAGCTGGATTACTTCAACCGTTATCTGTGCCCGTGTGGAAATGGGAGCATACTACCGTAGACTTTGTATCAGGTTTATCTCGAACTCGAAGTGGACATGATGCTATTTGGGCGATCGTTGATGGACTTACTGAATCTGCTCACTTTCTTGCTATAAATGTGACTTACACCTTAGAGAAGTTGGCACGTATGTGTGTAAAAGAGATTTTTAGATTCCATGGAGTATCGGTAAGGATTATTTCAGATCGAGATCCTCATTTTACTTGGAGGTTTTGAAAGGCTCTTCAAGATGCAATGGGAACTAAACTTGCTTTTAGGCACGTCTTTCCATCCGCAAGCAGATGGTCAAAGCAAAAGAACAATTCACCATGTGCTATGGAATTGAAAGGTAACTGGGATGATCGCTCGGCACTCGTGGAGTTTTCGTACAATAACATCTACCACTCTAGCATTGAGATGGCACCATTTGAAGCTCTTTGTGGCAGGCAGGAAGTGCAGACCTCCTACTTGTTGGAATGAAGTTGGTGAAAAACAGTTACTTGGACCCGAATTGGTGCAAGAAACCACAGAAGCAATCAAGGCGACCTGTGATCGTTTGTTAACGGTAGGAGTAGGGTTATGCGGATAAAAGAGGAAGAGGCTTGGAATTCGCTATAGGTGATCATGTATTTCCACGCGCTTCACCTTCTAAAGGGGTTACCAGGTTTGGAAAGAAAGGAAAACTGGCACCGCGCTACACTGGTCCCTTTGAGGTTTTGGAACGGATTGGTGCAGTAGCATATCGGGTTGCATTGCCACCATCGCTACCTGGTATACATGATGTTTTCCAAGTATCTATGTTGAGGAAGTATGAGCCTGATCCTTCACATGTATTGCATCATGAACCGGTTCCGATTCAGAATGACTTTATCTTATGTCGAGCAACGGATTCAGATTTTGGACCGAAAGGAACAAGGCTACCGAACATGATCATACCACTTGTTAAGGTGTTATGGGAACACCATGGAATTGTAGAAGCTACGTGGGAGAGAGAGGGGGCTGAAATCAGAGAGAAGTGTCCCCATCTTTTTCCTTAGTGAGGTACGAATTTAGGGACTAAATTCTCTTAAGGAGTGGTAGGTGTGAGGACCGTAGTTTACCTAGCTGTAAACTTCATTTCATTCTCTTGTTATGATGCATGTAGCGTGATATCTTTCGTTACCTATTTACGCAGAACAAGTTGTATGCTTGTGTTGGCATAGAAGCACCTCAAGTTGGTGAATTAGCTTATTCTTGATCCTGATTAGTTGGTCTTAAGCATGATTTGTTATCCCTAAGCATGATTACTTGACCCTAATCGTAATTACGCTAATCTGGATTAGTCAAGGTTAATCGCGATTACTTAGTGACTAAGCTTGATTAGTTTGCCCTAATCTTGATTAAGCTAATTGTGATTACTTAGTTACTAATCTAGGTTAACTACTACGAATTAAGCTTATTAAGCCTAGAAATTGATTTGGGTTGTCACGTTCTTGTTGGAAAGACTTGGAAGGGGCCTAATACCATTGATACACTCGTTTCTCCAGGGAGAAAACTCAGCAGATTTCTCTAAACTTTATAGTGACTCGTGTCTTCTACCTTCTGAAGCGAAACCAAGAAGGGAAGAGAGAGGAGGTGCCAACTTGTAGAAAAACTAGAGAGGAGGTCTGAGAGCTTGAAGGAGGAAGAAAAAAAGAGAATTTGCTGTGATAATTTCGGATTAGTAACCATTGATGGTTGGATGTTCTTTACAAGAGAGGGAGCTCTTGATGAGTTCAACACCCTAATCTTGTCAAAGGTAGGGTTTTACGCATGAGCAGCCTTGAACATGGTTTTAATCATTGTCGGTGTGTATATATATGGTGTGTTACGTGCTTAAGGAGTGTTAGAATTGGATTAGAGAAATCTGGGCAGATTCTATGTTGATCTTTAAACGTGTGTATCCCATTCAATACTTGTCGGATTTGAGCGTTCTAGAGCTTTCTGGAAATCTGAATATGTGTGCTTTAACATTGTTTCTTTGATCACTCTCTAATTCTAAGTGTATGCGGCCCTAAATTTGCATAAATAGGAAACTGGTCGAAGCTGATTAAATTCGGCCAAGTGCATCGCCATGGGGTGCTCCCGTATTGTTTGTTAAAAAGAAGGACGGTTCGCTGAGATTGTGCATTGATTATAGGCAATTAAGCCATGCG
>JAVXUO010001698.1:0-178877 GCA_033065855.1 Escallonia rubra | reverse complement strand
AAGAAGCCTTAATAGATTATTATTATTGATTAGATAGAATTTTTAGAATGATTGATCACTTTTTTTAATCTAAATCTGATAAGTTACTTTTTGGGTCTATGGATTTTAATTTTCATATTAAAAACACTTTAAGGACATAATTGTCAAAATAAAGTCTTAATAGATTAGTATATTGATTAGGTAGAGTTCTAGAATGACTAGAATTAGTTTTTAATTATTTTTTGCTTTAAATTGAAAGTGTTATTTTTGTTTTTATGGATATGAGTTTTTATATTCATCTTAGAGAGTTTTTTTAAAGATACAATAGTTAATATTAAGTCCTAATAAGTTAGTATAATGATTAGGTTGAGTTTTAGAATGATTAGATTTAGTTTTTGAATTTTAAGCACATAATTGTCAAAAAGAAGTCTTAATTGATTAGTATATTAATTATGTTGAATTTTAGAATGATTGATCACGCTTTTTATTCTGAATCTCATAAGTTATTTTTGGGTCTATGAATTTTAAATTTTATATTATAAAATATTTTAAATGACATAATTGTCAAAATTAAGTCTTAATAGATTAGTATATTGATTAGATAGTGTTTTAGAATGATTATAATTAGTTTTTAATTTTTCTTCTAAATTGAAAGTATTATTTTCGTTTTTTTATATATATAAGTTATTATATTCATATTAAAAAGTAGTTTTAAAGATACAATAGTCAATATTAAGTCTTAATAAGTTAGTATAATGCTAAGGTTGAGTTTTAGAACGAATAGAATTAGTTTTTGAATTTTAAAGACATAATTGTCAAAAAGAAGTCTTAATAGATTAATATATTGATTATGTAGAATTTTAGAATGAATAGAATTAGTTTTTAAATTAAATAAGACTTACTAATATATAAGTTAATTAATCTTAAAATAATGAGATGATGTGTCATATAAAGAAGTGATGATGTGTCGCGTAACGAAGTTATCAATGTCTTTCTTGCTTCGCTTATTATATATTATATAGATAACCCTTACCTCAATTTACGCTACAAGATTCGCAAGGTTGCGTAACCTTCCGAAAGTATCAAACCTAATTGATAAAATGAACCACTAAGATTAAAATCTTCAAATCAATTATATTTGGATTAAGGTTTAGGATCGATTAAGGTTAATTGAAGTGTTTTAGAGACATACATTGCAACTTCATTGCCAAGACCTCCATTGTTAGCGAGTCGAAAAGGAAAAGGCCAATTATGCAAAGATTAATAGAGCTCTAATCAAATATCATATTGTCAATGAAGTTAGCATAGAGAAAGTACGATTGATGCAAAAACAATCAAAGTTTGGCGACTAAATGGTTCAATAGCAGAAATATACCTCATATCAAATAAAAAAATGTTAAAGTTTGATATTCAATTCAAAAAAACATTTTGTGAATAAGAATAAAGCCTACTAAGCATAAGAACCGGTCTCAATTTTCATCTATAATTGATGCGAAATTTTAAAACACGTTATCACGCGTAGAATGAAATATAAAATGGTCATATGTTTTAACAGCGGATTTAAGTAAGATGGCACTGAAAGACTCTAGGAAAAGGAAGGGCTGATACTAACCCTTTCATCGCCGCACAACCCCCTACCATCCACCGACCACACACCCAACACCCACACCCATAAACGCGACACAAAGTTATTAAATACACCCACGATAGCCTCCCTTAACCCACCCAGCCCACGTCTTACCACCCTTCCACCACCGCATAGCCCCTCACCCATAAACAAAGACACATACACACGACACATACAATTATACCCCGTCTGCCGCCTCTCAACACAAACCCCCAAATGCACAAAGACGACCATCGTGCCTATGGTATACATTGCCAGTAGAGATCATTACAATTGGGACATTGTGTGGTATCCAGTAGCAGCACCACCGCAATTGAACCCATCACTATCGCAAAAACACCAAACCCCAAACTGAACACCACCACCACAGACCAACGTCGCCATCGACCACAATATTTATAATATGAATATCATGACAAAATCAAATGAATACAGAAGGATGAAGTACAGAGTATGAAAAGGAAAACTCAATTTAGTGGTAGTTTGTGAGGTCACCGGTGAGTAGTGGTGGTTGAAACACTATTATATAATATAGATAACATGTAACAACAACTACAACAATTATAATAACATGTAACAAAACTATAACAATAACATGTGATTATAATGATAATTTTTTTTAATATGTACAAGTGGAGCAATGGCAGTGGGTGGCAGTAGTGGCAAATGGCAGGCGGCAGGAGTGGTGGTGCGGCAGTGGTAGGCCGCGGTAGTGGTGGCTTCTCTTTAGGTAGTGGCCGTGTGGCCGGAGATGCTGGAGAAGAGGACGGTGGGGGGATGGGGTGGTGACGAGGACAACGACGGTGGACAGAGGACAATGGCGGTGGACGGAGGACAGACGACGGTGCAGGCAGAAATAGGGAGAGAAGAGAGAGAGAGAAAAGAGAAAGCGACGGGGAGAAAGAGAGAAGAAAATTAGGTTTAAAGTTAGTACTTATAGCGACGGAACCATACCGTCGCTAAAAGTCGTTTTTAAAAATTTTGAAATGACTTTTAGCGACGGATAATTCCGTCGCTAAACGTTTGTCACATTAAACAATAACTTTAGCGACAGACAGGTTCTGTCCCCAAAAGGTACTTTTAGCGACATAATGTGTTCCGTCGCTACAACATTTTTACCGGCGTAGACTTTCTGTCGGTAAAATTTTTTACCGATGGATCTTTAACGATGGTTCATTCGTCGCTAAATATACATTTTAGCGACAGATTGTGATCCGTAGCTAATGATTGTTTTCCTTGTAGTGAAAAGAACACTAAAAATGTTTATGTGTCGCCTCAACAATACACAACGCTTCGTCTATTATATATTTGTATGATATGATGAATAGACAACATTTTTGCATGCCCTATTTTATATATTATTAGACTTAATTATCTATCCTACGCTTTATTTTATATTTTTTAAGCTTGATTTTAATTACTTGAGTCTAGTTTAGTAAGTCGAGTTTAGTTGGTCCACTTCGGTAGATTAGGTCAATCCAGTTTACGGTCTAATCCCCTTTTCCTCTTATTATATAATATAGATAATATGGACCCGAGGTCCTCTCCATATTATAAGCATTTTAACTAGGTTAGGTCTGAATCCGAAAAACTCAGGATCAATTCCTCGATAATCCCAGCCCTTTTGTTCAGAATCTTGGTTTTATGGCATCCATTGGACGGGTCCCACCTGTACTTGGACTAGCAATAGATCTGGAACTATATGTACTTTTGAATGCCGGTTTCACCTTTTCCCGCAAGCCAATGTGCGTAACCTTGGCATTGATTTTAGGGCTAATTACACCTATATCCCTGAGATTTAAAAGTAATTACACGCGAGGACACAAAATTTTAAAATGTAACATACGTGACCAAAAACGTTAAACAACGTATCACTTTTATCCAACCGTCAGTATTCCGTCCAAAAAGTATAATTTTCGTCATTACGTATTTTGAAAATGACAATACTACCCCTGTTGATATCCTAATTTTCTCTCTTCACAATTTAAACCCTAAATCTGAAGTCACCGCCGACAGCCCCCCTCCGCAGCCCCACGCCGCCAGCAGCCCCCCTCGCCCCACCATCCTGCAGAACCACCCCACCACGCCGGCAAGCCCTTTGGCAAACCCAAGCTGCCGAGACGCCTCCGGCAAGCGCCTTGGCAAACCCACGCCGCCGGCAGCCCCCCTCGCCCCACCATCCGACAGACTTGCCCCACCACGCTGACAAGCCCTTGGCGAGGGAGGGAGGAAGACTGGATGGGAAGGAGACAGATCTGGCCATTGCAAGCCCATCGTGGTGGTGATGGCGCTGCCTTGTTGGTGGTCACGGTGGCGTGCATCTCGAAGGAGGAGGCCGGTGTCGCGACGTAGCTCGGTGATGCTTGCGATCTCAGATGGCACGGGGTACGGAGGTAGGTCGCGGCGGTGATGGTGGCGACCGGTGTGGCGACCGGTATGGCGACAGGCAGATCGGGAGTGAGACCGCGATCTTGCGGCGCCGGTGCCTCGCTGGAGGGCCTGCTACTGCGCTGATTGGGGGTTGTGGGCATGACAGGGTGGGCGGGTGATGAGGAAGGGGGAGGCAGACGGCATGGGGGCGGGGGGTGGGGGAGAGGAAGAGGCAGATGGCGTTGGGGGGGTGGGGGTGCGGGGGGAGGGGTGGGGTGCTGGGTGTGGGGAGAGGAAGAATAAACAGTAAATTAAGTGGGTAATTTATTTTAAAGTCAGGGGCAATCAAGTCTTTTTGTCAAAACCGTTAAGTATTTTTGTATTCCGTTTGTCAATGGACATAAGTGTTACATTTTGAAACTATGTCCTTGCGTGTAATTACCCCCAAACTTCAGGGACATAAGTATAATTAGCCCTAAAACTTATTCGTAAATCTAATAATTGAAAGGGATTTAAAGGTATATACTAAACATGTTAGTCTCTCTAAAGGTACGCAAATGTTATTTTTTTTAAGTTTCTTTAATTTTCCAAAAACTATATGAGGGCTATATAAGGAAGCCTTATATAGTGTGAAAATTAATTCTAAAACTCTAAATGTACTAATTTATTAGGATTTAGTTTTGACAATCATGTCCTTAAAACTAACTCTGTCATACAAAAATAGAAAATCATGTATCTAGAAAACAAAATTAACATATGAGATTTTGGTAGAAAAAGTTATGTTACAGTTATTATTATTATTATTATTATTATTATTATTATTATTATTATTATACACACACACACACACACACACACAAAACATAATCACTGTAAAATTTTATCTACATAATGTATAAGATCAATAATCAATTAAAAGATTTTTTTTGGCTTTAATATGTCCGCGCGATCAACAAGTGGCTATATCGCATATATGAGATTTTGAAAACAAATAATATATGCATTAAAAAGAAAATTAAGGTGTAATTAAATAAAATATTTAATTCTTAATTACTATATTTTGAGAACACTTAAAATCTTTAATACACAAAAATAAATCCTTATAATTTTACAAAACTATTGATTTACCAATTCGTTTTCATATAGGGCCCTTACGATCAATAAAATAACTTTTTCAGTTATACTTAATTTATTTTCATGAAGAATAAAACTAATCGGTAAATTTTAGATAAGTTATAAGTATTAAAACTTAATTCTGATTACTCATGTGCGGGTTCAATAGCAAATATTTGATTAACGCTCGCTTCATACTATTAGCCTAATATAATGATATTTATTATCCTTTGCAAGCTCATTATAGCCGTAGGTATAACTTGGCCTATTTTGGTATATAAATATTTTATTATATTATGATAAAACAAGTGTACTTTATGAGAAAATATCATTGGATGCATATAATAGATATAGAAACTATAATTTGACGATAAATAATTGTCATAAAAGATGTGAAAAATAATTTCAACACTCCAAAATAAGGACAACATTGGGTACTATGTGGTTGTTCTGTTAAATTGATTTTAACAAAAAATAATAACTTATTTCAAAGTGATAAGGTTTATACGTAAATCCTATTAAATTTGAAATGCAACTTTATTCCTTTTAAATTTCTACTTAATCGTTTTACTAGCTTCAGGAACATATAGATGTAATACGTCACAAACCCTCTGAAATTAACGAACTAAATCCGTATGTAACTTTTACAATTCGAAAGGGATACCTGATAGCGTCACTGTAACATCTCGGAAATCCAGAACGTTAGACATCGCTCGATCATTCACTTTAAGACAATATTACGCTCATAACCAAGTGGTCAGTCATCATCAGAGCAACTAAACCGTTAATCAGATCAAACTCTCAACTGACTGTTATAAATGAAATACCAAATCTAAGTCTAAAAATTTAAATAATACTCTTCACCCATGCAGGGGCTCTAATGATAAATACTAAGATAAAATCTCTTTTTACGCTCGGCTCGGCTCTAATCCACACAGGCAACCTCAACCTAATATTGGTTATCACCTACGGAAAGGAAATCAAAGGAGAATGAGCTTTTGAGAGCCCAATAAGGTCGATCAAAAATTTAAACAAACAAAACGATTGAGGCGATTTATATTGAAGTCAAATAACAACTTTTGAACGGATTTATAAATGAAACCAATGCACTTCGATATAGACATAGGGACGAGTAATCAGCTAAATTTCGCAAATCAATAGTTATTTCAAAACACAAACATGAAACATTGAGCATGAGTAGTACGATGTAGCAAAGCCACCCCGGCAGTGCTCGATACGCTTTACATATGCATATGTACACTGACTAGTCCATCTAGGTACTAGTTTAACCCAACCAACAGACCATCCTTATAACTCCAACAATACATACCATCCTTATAACTCTCAAGTTATTAACTCATGTCAACATTCAAGAAATTTAAACAAAATTCAAAATATTTTACAACGATTGAATTAAATAAACAGATGAGAGTAACGAATTCCAAACAATCGTTATTACGCTCAAATTAGGATTTCATGGACAGTTTCAAAATGTCTTTTATATCAAACATAAAATTGAATCAATGTAGTTCATAAAGCTGTCATCATAAAACATTTGAAATCAGAACGATGAAGTAGGGTTCGTATACAATTCCTTACCTCGATCCAAGCTAAGCAATGCTACACAACCTCGATCAATAATCCTTTGAATCAACCTAAATTGACAATTTATTTGTTAGAAAAAAATCTATGTCTAATATACTATAAACCCTAATATCAATTACCCACCACGTGCTCACTTCTAACTCCGAAATTGCGCAACTCAAAGCGGTTTTCGCACACGACCAACCTAACAAAAAACCCTGTACGCTCCTTAATGTGTAACAATATCCCAAAATTCTTAATAAATTACAATAAAACACTTTTATAGCTTAAAACATTATAAAAAGTCAAAATATGAATTCTCTGAAATTTTGAATTAAAATAAATTTCTTTAAATGCAAGAAAAACCAATAAATAGCCATAATTGTTTCTAGGCGAAAATAAAGTCCCAAAATTTTTGTAAAAGCTTTAATATATGTATAAAATTATAGAAATTTAAATCGGAAATTAAAACGCATTAAAACTGGTTTTTTTATTATTCGCTTTTCTAAAACCAATGCAATACGGAAACCATAGCAACTCAACTCAAAAAATCATAAAATTCAAACTGAGTCTTATTTATACCATAAAAACATTACTCAAATTTTTCCAGAATAGTTTCATGAGTTTAAAGGCTCAAAACGAATTTTACAAAACTGAAATTACAGAAAATACTATAAATACATACGATTTCTGAAAATCATAAACTTTTACCATAAATTTTAATATATCCTAAGGTATTTTAGTGTTTAATTTCACATGCTAGTGATCACCATACAATGTATAATGCACGCGCCAAACTTTATGCGAACTTAAACCTGATCCGCATTTCCCCTCATGTTTACTGTACTCAGCCTCTATCTCACTCAAAGACCCTCACAGCTCACGAGCCTCACATACACACACATTTGTTCACTCCACACATACAGCTACACTTATATACACCCATCACACACTATATACACACACACACAGCTATACACGCACATCTACACTATTATATATACACCCATCACACACTATATACCCACACACACATTCATTCACTCAAGCACCCATGCACACATATATACATTGCACACTCACCCCCATTACCTCCACAACACCCACAAATATATATAGATATACATCTACCATGCCCACTGCCGTGAGGCAGTTGGGCTATCCCTCCCCTTCTTCTTCTTTTTCATTTTAAACTTCACCCAACTATATGTAAAGACACATATACACGGGCGGACCTACGTTGTAACTAGGGGGCTGAAGCACCCCCTGAACTTTTGAAAAAAAATAACTTTTTTTTTGGCAATTGCACCCTACTTCTCAGTTCTCTCTCCCCGACACCACGTCCCAAACTCTCACCTCTGTCTCTCTCTCTAGATCTCTTTACGTGAGTCATTCTGACCGGCGACATCCAGACCAAACGGCCGTGACCCACTACCTCGTGACTCCGTGAGTCGTGACTCGCATCAGTCATGAGCGGTGAGCCCGTGACGCCGGTGATGGCCACTCGTCAAATCTGGACAGGACACGATCGCACCGACCACCGAGAGGTCCGAGACACCAACGATGGCAACGACCAACGGGCGACAAACTCACGGACGAACGGACATTCAGATCTGGAACATTTCTCATTTTCTCGAGCTGTTCGGCTGACAGGCAACGGCTATGTCGGCGACGCTGCGACGGGGAGGACTGAGAACTCTGTCGGCGGCATTTACAAGTTTCAACATCTTTTCTACTTTGCGAGGCCAGCGCCGACGACGACAACTATGACGATGTTGCGACGATGTTGCGACGATGTTGCGACGATGTTGCGACGATGAGGCTCAACAGTGAACAAAAGTCGACAGCAGCCTTAATTTCTTGAATTTGAGGTAATCTTGGTTAATTTCAAGCAATCTGATTTAGTTTAATTCTAGAAATCCGTATTTACATTTTAGTTTAATTTTAGTAATTGATTCTATAGAAACATGTTTGGTTGATTTGATTTGCTAGTTCTCAATTGGTGATTATTTAGCTTTGTTGGAAGAGTTTGCCTTGATTGGTGATTTGGTGGAACGTCTTAATTATTTGATTAATTTACTTCGCTAATTTTTAATTGGTTACTTGGGAGTCTAATTCATAATTTGGTGCATAAATAGTTTATAAATGTATTGGAATGTGGCGTTGAGCTTGAGCTTGTTTGGCTATTTAATTTTAGAATTGGGAGGTTGAAAATATACTATTTTGTTGGAATTTGATGTTGTGTTGAGATTGGGAGGTGGAGTTTGAGCTCGGAAAGTTGATCTTGGAATGTGATTTGTGTTGTACTTGAAAGAGTATTTAATGGTTGTCGTAAAACTTAATAATATATTTTGTATGTTTTTTTAGTGCAATCTGGTTTTTGTATATTTTTTTACCAATAAATGTTTTTGATAAATTCCATATATTTTTTGCACCCCCTGAAAAAAATTCCTGGTTCCGCCACTGTATACACACATTACTCACGCACACAACACACACAAACACAGGATTAATTTTATTCTACACCCAAAACTTAGGGGTCAGTTGCACCCAGCACCCCAGTGTTTTAAAATTGGCACCCAACACCAAAAATTCAAAGAACTTGACTTACATCATCAAATGACGGTCAAAATGCCTGTTGAGCAGACGTATGTTAGTTTTTCAAGGGCAAAATGGTCTTATTACCCCTTAAAGCATACATGTCATCCCAGTCAGCTACACATGGCCCAATTGCGCTCTCCACATCATTTCTCTCTAACAGCAGAAGAAGAAATGAAGCAGAAGAGAAAAGAAGGGGCAACGGCACCAACAAACAGCCGCCAGTAATGAAGTCAATGCGTCATTGTCTACGCGTGCTTAAGTGTGTTTGGTGAGGATAGAATCAGTCACCGGCGATGGGGGCACCAACAACCGATCGACCACCAAGGACGGTGTCGTGCTACCGTGCCACTGTGCTGTCGACGCTACCGCCAGATTTTGCAACCACCAGATCTATCGATGTGTCGCCGGAGTAGCCACCAATCCAACCACCAAGCCTTTACTCCCTCCGTCGCCAGATCCGTGGACCACCGGCCATCCGTTGATCAACCGGCCGCTGGGTCTCTTCTTCTCTTCACCGATCAACCACCTCGACACTGCCTTGCCGGTACCAAATCGACGATCCAAGATCTGTCACCACTCAACTGTCGGTGCCAAAATTCAACGCCTGTAAAAAAAAAAAGGTCTTCGTCCGGTGATTAATCGATGATGGCGACCGCAGTGGGTCAATGACTGACACATGATGATGGCAGCGAAGGCCAATGGGGCTTTTCGAGGGCTGACCTCGGCACTTAGTGGGCCGATTTGTAGTGGGTGGCAGTTGTGGGAAGAGGGGAGATGGTGGTTGGTTATGGTAGGGGGTGAGGGGGGAGGGCAAAGATTGGTGGTGGTTTGCGGTGGTAGGTGGTGATGGGATGCAGTGGTTAGCTGTGGTGATAAACTGGGAAAATGAGTTAATCGGTGAACGGGAGGAAGGAAGGGAGAAGAGAGAGAGAGAGAGAGAGAGAGAGAGAGAAGATAAGAGAATTATGGCTGTTGAGGGAAAATGACGTGGGGGATATTGGTGTGTGTAGTTGGTGACTAGGATGGCAGGTGGCTTCCACGGGTGAACATACCATCTTGCCCTTAAAAATTTAACGGAGATCTGGTCAAAGGTCAATTTGACCGTCATTTGGTAATGGAAGTCAAGTGTTTTGAATTTTTAGTGTTGGGTGCCAATTTTAAAACAACTAGCCCAGTAACCCGAGCCAAGCTCGGGCCGGTTTATAAAATATAGTATAACATAAGGTCTTAAAAAGTGTATTAATATGTACCACATATCGTGAGATAAAAATGATAATAACATTATTAAAAAAATATATCTTATTTGGCTATAAATAATAGATAGCGATACAGTGGAGTCGGTAAATGCTTGTCTTCTTTAAACTTTTACTTTAAGTTGTCAGGTAATATTTTTTAAATGAATATTGACTTATCACTTATAGTAGTATAATACTCATGTTGGTACTAGATAAAGCTAAATAACAAATAGGATTGTGGTTGAAATTAAAAGTTGTGAGGCTGTGGCGTATCCTTTTTGAATTATAGATGTTATATATGAGTATAATTCTTCAACTTCAAAAGTTTTCGAGGTGTTACATATTTTTCAAATAATTTTTTATATATATCTTTTTTCTAATTTTTGTGAAATGCATGTGTGAAGACATTCAATTGTAAAAAATGTGTCATTTTTTTTTCTATAGTGCTTTTGAGGTGTTAATAATCCACAATAATACATGATCTGTAAATACATTGATAAAGTATAGTTTAAAAAAGGGGCAACTTTAAAAGGTTGATTTTGCTTTCCATATATTATAGGTCTATAATTTGTCATAAGATTATAGTTATTACATCTAATAAATGCCTTCAATAGTATTTTTCCTTAGATACTTATTTTATCGGAATATAATGTACCTTTTGTATACCAACTTTTGTCGGGTTATTCTTGTTAACTACATTAAGTTTGTAAAATTCAACAAACATTTTTATGTTAAACTCACATTACAAGATAGAGATTAAATAGTTCATATAATTGTTATTTAATGCTCACATCAATTATTACTCATAGTTATAATCGACTCTATTATAGTCAAAATTAAGTTTCAAAGCTCATAATTAGTCTAATATTTACTAATTGGTCTTGGCTATTCATGTTAATTTAATCAACTACAAAAATAATATATTTCATATTCGGTCCTATTAGAAAACATTTGTCAGTGTATATTCAATTATTATAAGTTTTGTAAAATTACTTAAAACAAATTCATTACTCAAATATACTAAAAGTAAATTTGACAGAATGACCACATAATATCCAATATTTTCATTATGTGTGTGTGTGTGTGTGTGTTTCTTTAACTCTTGTAAGATGTTACTAATAATAAAACTAAATTGATGAAGATGACGTGTCCTTATTTTGAAGTGTTTGAATTATTTTCTACATTTTTAATGACTTGTTGACAAGTTATCGTTTTTATATCTACTAAGTGCACACTTAGTTTTTTTTCATGAAAAACTTAATTAAATATAAATAAAAAGTCTTTACATTTATCATAAGGCCATAGGCAAAAACAAATTGGTTTAACAGTTTGTTTTGTAGAATTACATAAATATATTTTTACATTTTAAAGATCTTAAATGTTCTCAAATATAGTAATTAAGTATTATTTGATCTAATTATACCTTTTTTTGATACATGCGTGATTCTATTCAAAATCTCATATATGCGATGTAGCTACTTTGATTATTGTGCGGTGTTATCAAAACAAAAAAAAACTTTCCTATAATTGCATTGTTGATCTTATATGTTACATCAATAATTTTTGCAATGATTATATTATGTGTGTGTATGTGTGTATACACACACACACACATTTATTACATTATAATAAACTTAAATTAATTGTAACATATTTTTTTCTTCTAAATCTCACATGTTATTTTTGTTTTCTAGATACATTTATCATCGTATGAGAAAGTTAATTTAAAGGACACGTTAGTCAAAATTAAATCCTAATATATTAGTGTATATATATTTTTAGAATTATTTCTCAAATTATATAAGGCTTTCTAATATAGTCCTCATATAGTTCCTGCAAAACTAAATAAACATAAAAATATGAATCACAACAAAAATAATATTTGCATACGTTTAGATACACTGACCTGTTTAGTATATAGCCTTAAATCCTTTTCAATTATCAGATTCTTGAATAGGCTTTATCATTGTTACAATATTATTTGGTAATAATTAGACAGTCATTTGTTAGTCGTATGGTCCCATCCAAAAAAAAGATGGTCAATTTTTTATTTTCCCAAAAAAATTCTAAAACCTATGTATTATATTTGATAAATCTTTACATCGATACGGTAAGTATATATTCAAATAAATAAATATGAATAAATTATTAAATTATTTGTATTGCTTCAATCTTAATTATAACATCATTTTTCCCTCTTTTAAATCTAATATATTATTTTTCATTTTTTATATATAAATTTGCATATTCATATTAGAAAATGCTTTTAAGGATACAATAATTAAAATTAAGTCCTAATAAGTTAGTTCATTAATTAGTTATAGTTTTAAAATAATTAAAATTAGTTTTTTAATTATAAGGCTTACCAATATGCAAATTTACTTATCAAGGAATCGAGACCTCATTCAAGACAATTAAGAACACCATAGTAATTAAGAATTATTTGATTTGATTGCACCCTTTTTTTTTAATACATATGTGATATCTTTTCAAAATCTCATATCTGCTTATATGGCTACTTTGTTAATCGTCCGGTCTTATCAAAGCAAAAAAATATCCTGTAATTTGATTATTGAATTGATATATTATATAGATAATTTTTTGCAATGACTCTGTATGTGTAAGTAAACATACATTTATTATATTAAATTAACTGTAACATAACTTTTTTCTTCTAAATATCCGTAAGTTAAATTTTTTAGATACGTGGTATTTTGTCTTTGTATGAGAGACTTAGTTTTTAAAACATAATATTCGAAATCAAATCCTAAAAAATTCGTATAATTAGAGTTTTAGAATTAGTTGTCACATTATATAAGGCTCCCTCGTATATCCCTTATATAGTTCCTGCAAAATTAAATAAACTTAAAAGCAGAGATCACATCCAAAATAATATCTGCGTACCTTTAGATACGTTGACATGTTTAGTACATAGCTTTAAGGCCTTTTCAAATATAAGATTTATGAATAAGCTTTATTATTATTATAATTTTAATGAATATAATAATTGTACAATCATTTGTTATTTGTGTGTCAATTTTTTTATTTTTATCAAAAGGATTCTAAAAGCTACTATACTATAATAACAAATCAATAAATCAATTACGGTAAGCAAAGTTTATAATTTAAAAAAATATTTAAACAAATATTATATTATTTTTATTGTTTCAGTCTGAATTTTAGCATCATTTTTTTTTCTTCTAAATCTACCATGTTATTTTCGTTTTTAAGATATATGAATTTTTATATTCATATTAGAGAGTGTTTTTAAGGATGCAATAGTCAAAATAAAGTCCTAATAAGTTAGTTCATCAATCAGTTAGAGTTTTAGAACGTTTAGAATTAGTTTTTTTAATTATCTAAGACTTACAAATATGGAAACTAACTTGTGAAGACATAAGAACCCTATCCAAGATAATATTCTCAATTGTAGCATCATTTTTTTTCTCGTCTAGATCTAGTTATTTTCGTTTCTTATTAAATAGATGAATTTTTATCTTCATGTTAGATAGTTATTTTAATTCTATAATAGTCAAAATCAAGTCCTAGTAAGTTAATTAATCAATCAGTTAAAATTGTAGATTGTTAAAAAAAAATTTCAAATAAATAAGGTTTAGAGATATGAAAATTAACTTATCAAGAAATAAGAACCACATCCAAGAAAATATTCTCAATTGTAACATCATTTTTCTTTCTCTTCTAAATCTAGTATGTTATTTTCGTTTTTAATATATAAGTATTTTTATATTCGTATTAGAGAGTGGTTTTAAGGATATAACAGTCAAAATTAAGTCCTAGTAAGTTAGTTCATCAATCGGTTAGAGTTTTAGAATGTTTATAATTCGTTTTTGAATTATATAAAGCTTTATAATATGGAAATTAACTTATCAAAAATAAGAACTTCATCAAAGATATATTCTCAATTTTAGCATCATTTCTTTTTCTCTTCTAAATCGATTATGTTGTTTTCGTTTTAAATATATAAGAATTTTTATATTCATATTAGAGAGTGATTTTAAGGATACAATAGTCAAAATTAAGTCCTAAAAAGTTAGTTCATGAATCAGTTAGAGTTTTAGAACGATTAGAGTTAGTTTTTCAACGTTATAAGGCTTAGTAATATGAAAATTAACTTATCAAGATATAAGAACCCATCCAAAATAATATTCTCATTTGTAGCATCATTTTTTTTTCTCTCTTCTAAATCTAGTATGTTATTTTCGTTTATAAGGTATCTGAATTTTTATATTCATATTGGATAGTGATTTTAAGGATAAAATAGTCAAAATTAAGTCCTAATAAGTTTGTTCATGAATCAGTTAGAGTTTTGGAACGTATAGAGTTAGTTTTTCAATTATATAAGGCTTACTAATATGAAAATTAACTTATCAAGATATAAGAACCCCATCCAATATAATATTTTCAAATATAACATCATTCTCTATTTTTCTATTCTAAATCTAGTATGTTATTTTCGTTTTTAAGATATATAAATTTTTATATTCATAGTGGAGAGTGCTTTTAAAGATACAATAGTCAAAATTAAGTCCTAATAAGTTAGTTCATGAATCAGTTAGGGTTTTATAACGTTTATAATTTATTTTTTAATTATATAAGGCTTAGCAATATGGAAATTAACTTATCAAGATATAAGAATCACATCCAAGATAATATTGTCAATAGTAGCATCTTTTTTTTATCTTTTAAATCTAGTATGCTATTTTTGTTTTTAAGATATATGAATTTTTATATTCAACGTAGAGAGTTTAATTAAGTTCTAATGTGTTAGTTCATGAATCAGTTAAACTTTTAGAACGTTTAGAGTTAGTTCTACAATTATATAAGGCTTAATAATATGAAAAATAACTTATTAAGAAATAAGAACCCCATGCAAGATAGTTTTCTCAATTGTAGCATCGTTTTTGTTTTCTCTTCTAAATTTAAGAATTCAATCCAAGATAATATTCTCAATAGTAGCATCAATTTTTTTCTCTATTAAATATATTATGTTATTTTCGTTTTTAAGATATATGAACTTTTATATTCATATTAGAGAGTGACTTTAAGGATATAATAGTTAAAATTAAGTCCTAATGAGTTAATTCATGAATCAGTTAGGGTCCGATTGGCAAACGAAATTGGAATTAGAATTTGGAATTGCAATTCAATTCCAATTCCTATGGAATTGGAATTAATTTGGAATTGAATGAAATTTGTAATTCCTTTGATTGGTTAGCACAAAAAATTAGATCTAAGAATTGAAATTGCTAAAGTCAAAAAAATAAAAGGTAAATATTCAAAACGAAAGTTTCAAGTTTTTTTTTTATCAAATTATACCCCACGCCGCCCTAAAAAAAAAAGAAAAAGAAAAGAAAATACACGTAAGATGACTAAGTACAAAATAAATAAATAAATGAGCTCAGTAAAATACACATGATGAGACCAAGTATAAAATAAATAAATGAGTCAATTTTTTTGTTCTTTAAAGATAACATCAGTCAACATTACCACATACCCAACTTAAAAATATTCAACCAACAACTATCATAAATCTACCAAAGTTCCTGAGAATGCACCACATATTACGTTGTTTCAACAATAAAATAGCTCCTAAAGAGTAACATTTCTGACATACAATAATAAGATATCAATGAGATATACAATAATAAGAAAATAGATGCTAAAGAAATAACATTTCAGATAGATAATTAGCTATTATATCAAATTCCTCGACCACGCCTGCTTGATATTCGGCGAACATGCCCTTTCGTACGTAAGATACCACAAAGTTTAGCAAATGAATTTTTAGTTACACGTAACTGGTCGTAGCAATTATCATCACTTCCATTGTATAAGCGCCTCAATATTTGCTCCCTTAACATCTCCGAGTCATCAATAGGTTGTTTCTCAACATATTTTTCATGATAATAAATTGCTAAAGATGCCACGGTGACTCCAATTCCTTGTAACATTAACCTTCTCCTTTTCACTGTCATAATCTCATTATCGTCGTTTCTGTTGGATGAAAAGGATCTTAACGTCGTATTATCCATATGACAGATACAAAAGCACTCTTAGATACTTTCAAATAGTTCTACCAGTTCTGCACATAAGAGCAAGTATATATTAACCAATAGATAAAAATGAAAACTGAATTGGTTGCAACCAATGAAAGCAATAATTTTAAACACAAGCATTAGTTGCACCAACTTTATCAAATCAGCATTTTAAGATAGAAGATAAATAACACAACTAGAAGAAAAATGTTTATATCGACATAACCAACAAGGTTGATCTGTCTTTAAAAATACTGCATTTTTTAAAAAGAAGAAGAAGAAGAAAGGAACGTAGAGTGGCAGATTTTACTAAACTTCCAAATAGTGATTGCTCAAAAAATATCAGGGATTATGTTAAACAAACAAGAAAAATTCAAATACATGCATTTCAAAACAAGGAAAGTGATAACCAAGAAGCTCTAGTGCAGTTATCTGATAACTACAAGCAACTGTTATGAGTTAATTACACCTATATTGCAACTCAAACTTTAAGTCGATAATTGACACTCTCGAACATATGAACAAAGTAAATGCAAGACAGGGACAAATAAACCAGGACACATTCTGAATATATTGATTCTTCAGTAATACGTTCTCTAGGGTAACAAGGCTTTCTGCCTCATGTTCTAAACTCAAAAGGCATGCTATATCATAACACCACAATAAGCCCAATCTACATCAGCATCTTAGATTCAAAATACCAAAGTCTCCGAACAAAACCAATAAGCCCAATCAACAAAACCAATACTTGCCATTTACGCTCAAAATACATTTCTTGAATTTTATGCAAAAAGAAACTGTTATTAAAGAAATGCTTTTTGCAACAGGATAAATCCTACACAATAAGTCAATAACCAGTTTGAGTAGGCTTAACCAAAAATTTTAACGACAATGCTAAGTCATTAGATCGCGGCAAATGGCGGCTTTGCCGCCAATGCCAACACTTTCTGTCATTCCATCCCTGCCTAAGGCCACGCTACCTCCACTGCCGGCCATGCCAACACTACCCAAAGCGGCATTGCAACCATCGCCAGCTATTACTTTGCCAACATCTCCGATGACTTTGCCCACAGCCCCGACGACTCTGCCAAAGCCTACACTGCGCCCCTACCAAACACTCAAATTCCTCTTTGCCAAACCTAACATTGCCAGCCATGCCCACTGTCCCGAAGGTAACACTGCCTCTTTTGCCAGCCATTTCATCGCCCACCATCCCAACCTCAATTCCTTTAATCCCAACCATTACAGCAACCTTGCCCAATATTCCTTTCTTCTATTCACCTCTTTCCACCACCAACCCATTCATGCTGCAGATGGAGTTTTTTGAGCTAAGGAGTTTGTATTTTACAGACCTTTTATGTAAATTGAAGTCATATTGCAGGATTTTGCACTCACTGCAAATTGTCCAAGGGAAGTTGGAGGTGTTTACTTCCTGTCAGTTTAGTTTGCTTACTTGCTTTCATTTGATGGGATTGTCATCCAATATGTATGTTAGTTGGCCAGTGTAAATAACTGGTTGTATATTCTACTCCTTTGATCTGGTATATATTCTTACTATCTTCACAAAAAAGGAAGGAAAAGCTACATTTTCCAAGTCATTGTAAAAGAAAAATCGTCTTGTAGTGGTAGGGTTAGATCCCTAGAGCCTTGAAAAAGTATGCGTGAGAATCCCATTTTCTGAGAATCCCATTTTCTGGTATATATGCACCTCATGTCTCCTTCAACTATAATTTTTGCAAAGCAGCGTGAGAATCCCATTTTCTGAGAATGAGAACCATCCCAATAGATTGACACCGCTCCACATTTGGACACAAATCAAGACAACATCTAAGCCATGTCCATTACAACCATCTTTGACCCAAGCTCAAAATTAACATCAATAACAAAGTTAACTGAGATCAAAGCAAAATTAGCATAGATGCTTGACTAACCTAGACTGTCGCCATCGCCGCCGTCAAAATAGTAGATTGTCGCCGCCGTTGCCGTTAAAATACTATATCGTAGCTGCCGCCGTCTGCACAGTAGATCGTTGCTACCATGATCAGGTTGAATCAAATAGAGAAGAGAAGGAAGATTATCGCTAGCGATCGAGGTTGAATCAGAGAAGAGAGAAGGAAGAGAAGCTCCTAGCTCAGAGCTCCTTACTCAGAGCAGCGATGAGGAGAGAACGAGAGATTGTGAGTCGGGATTGGGCCTTAATGGAGTGACGGGCTTGGAATTACAAATTTGTTGTTGGGCCCTAAGAATTGGACTGTGAATCTTAAAGTGTGTTTTTAATTTCATGGAATTGAGTATGAATTGTAATTCCAATTCCAAATAAGTTATCCAATCAGCAAAATTATAATTCTTAAGGTCCAATTCCGAAACTTACCTCAATTCCAAGGCCAATTCCGTGATCCAATCGGACCCTTACAGTTTTAGAACGTTTAGAATTAGTCTTTCATTATATACGGCTTAGTAATATAGAAATCAACTTATCATGAAATAAGAATCTCATCCGAGATAATATTTTATACCTTTAATGACACTTACAATTCTATTTCAAATTGAAAACATAATGTGATGACGTGTCAAGTAAAGAAATCATATCTCTGTGATGACGTGTCGCACAAAGAAGCTATTGCTTCACCTTTCGCTTCGCTTATTATATATTATATAGATAGGGTGTTGGGTGCAACTGATCCCTAAGTATAGGGTGTAGAGTAAAATTAATCCCACAAACACACCACACTACTGGGTATACTGCCTTATGGCAGTACCCTCTACTCACACAGTCACCCCACTTATACACACACACTAGAACACTCACACACTCACATAGCAGCTGCACAGCCCTTCTTTTCCACTCCCAAACACCATGCATACACACACCTTCTGCACATCTTCTTCCCCTCTTTTCAAGTTCCATTTAAGACATGCCCAAGGCCCCAAGCTGCCCCCACAAAACACACAGCACACACTCTCACGGCACACTCAAAACACCATATTTTCCCACCTTCTCTCATCCGTTTTTCATAAACACACAATAAACTCACTGATGCACACACCATTTTATGTACGCACACAGGTTCACTCACCTTCACTTCACACTCACATTCCACTCCATTAACACACCTATACGCCAAAAAAACACATAGTACACTCACACACGAGCACCCAACACATCTGCAACTAACACCCACACCGTTGGGTTGAAACAAACACACTTACAAAAAATCTCACAAACACACTCCACCCACTGCCTTACGGCAGGGGTTTCTTTTCCCGTCCAAGTCACCCACGGCTATTTTCTTACAGCCACCCTTACACTCAACCATGGCTGTCCTTGCGGCTGCCATGGCTACCACAACAAAGCTCACGGCAGTTCTCCCATTACCTATTTACACACACAATTTGCATAAACTCACGGCACGCCTCACGTACAAATGATGCTCACAGTCATGCCCCCTTGTTCTTGACCCTCACACACACATAACTGAAAAAGACAAACACACTGCACTTCGAAAATAAGCAACACACTGCTATACTTCAGCCCCCCACAGTTGCTCCCTCACATAGCTAATACATTCATAGATTTTGCACAAACTCATGCGCATTTCCCCCTCCCCTTTACCTCAATACACAAACATACTTGCACATTACCTAGACCACGTGCTAGAACATTGAATTGAAAAAAAAAAGATGAAGGGTAAAAGCTTACCGAAATGGGACTTTTGTTTTCGCCGGATTTTCCTCACGAAGGTTCTCTTTTCCTTTTTCCCACTTCTTGTTCAGTCCCTATCTTTCTCTCTTCTGATTCTCTCTTCCTTTCTCCTCCTCTTCTTGCCTTATTGACTTTTCTTCCTTTCTTATCTGTCAAGTGTAACCGAACCAAATTACCCTAGTTTCACTTCTATTTCTCTCTTTCCCTGATTCTATGTAACTCTTTATAACCGAACACATGCTTATTTTCCTCCAAATTTCTCTCCCGTGTTTCCTCACATTCTAAAGTTAGGGGGTTGACGAAATTTTTTTTTTATTATTTTATTTTTTCTTCGAATACCCTCAATTTAAATTTATTTTAACTAACCCTCTTTAACTTACTTTAATTAATTATAGTGCCCAACTCCATAAATCTATAGCATTTCGATTAAAAATGTCACTTAAGTTGACAAAAATATTGATCACGCTAATCGTCGCAAAAGAACTCAAATAATCACTTATAAACTTATCGCTAAAGAAATAAACCTGCTAGAGTTTAGCCCATGACAAGCTTCATTTATTGTAACTTATAATCAATTTATAAAGAGAATGTCGCTAAAGGTGCCGATAAAATTTCGTGCACGATAATCGCTAAAATTTTAAATTAACCCGTTAAAATATATCGGGGTATTACAGTCACCATATTTTAATTACAACTACAATCGGCATTCGCTATTTAGCTCTATATGGCACTGGCATAACTATTCTAATACTCTAAGTACTAAGTCAATATTCATTTAAAATACTACTTCACAATTTAAAACAAAATCTAATAGAAGACAAGTATCTAGCGGCTCTACTGTGTCGCTATCAATCTTTTGTCTTTCAACTTATAATATAACGATATTACAGGTGAAGAGACACGTATTTGCAAATATCTCATAACTATTGCATGTAGTCTAACCAAACAAATGGTGCTATTTAATAATTGAAAGTTAGAAGCAATGCAAGTGAATCCATCTTTTCATATTTTAATTAAGTTAGTCGTGATTAATTTAAGCACTAAGATTATTCTTTCTAGCCAAATAAGATATATTTTTTATATTATTTATGTCTTTTTTATCTCATGATATGTGGTATATATATTAATATATTTGTTAAAATCTTATAATATACTGTACTTTATAAGCCGGCCCGAGCTTGGCTAGAGTTATTGGACTAGTATTATATTATAACAGATCATATAAATATACAATAGACGAAGCGTTGTGCGTGATGAAGGCGACACATAAGTTTTTTTAGTGTTCCTTTCCCTTTTTACCCCTTTTAACTATGCGTCACGTCATCTTTGTTCATTTTTGCGACACGTCATCATCTTTCTTTGGGTGTTTCATTCATCTTTTACATCTACTTATTAAAGTCTCACATGCATCATGACTCTTTATTATAACTTATAATTAAAAATTCGGAGGTATTACTACCATAAAATTAGTTGACCTTATAGGAGACAAAAATCAATTCTACACATTCTAGGACTCTACCTAATCAATGCATCAACATATTATGACTTAATTTTGACTATTCACACCTCAACAACACTTTAAATAACAAAATAAATACTCAAACATAAAATAAAAATAAAAATTAAATTACACCTCATCATGTTTATTTTGGTGTTACCTCTACTTATTATAATCACATATGCATCATGACTCCTTATTTAAAAATTCGGAGGTATTATTACCATAAATTTAGTTGACCTTATAAGAGCAAAAAATCAATTCTACACCTTCTAAACCTCTACTTAATCAATGTATCAACATATTAGGACTTGATTTTGACTACTAATACCTCAAAAATACTTTAAATAACAAAATAATCTACCCCTTATAATTATGCGACACGTCATCTTTGTTCATTTTTGTGACACGTCATCATCTTTGTTTTGGTGTTTCATTCATCTTTTACCTCTACTTATTAAAGTCTCACATGCATCATGACTCTTTATTATAACTTATAATTAATAGATTCGGATGTATTATTACATAAAATTAGTTGACCTTATAGGAGTAAAAAATAAATCCTAAACATTCTAAAACTCTACCTAATCAATGTATCAACATATTCGGACTTAATTTTGACTATTTACACCTCAAAAACACTTCAAATAATAAAATAAACACTCAAACATAAAGAAAACATAAATTACACGTAATCATGTTTATTTTGGTGTTAACTATTCGTCTTTTACCTCTTCTTAGTAAAGTCACACATGCATCATCACTCTTTATTATAACTTATTATTAAAAAATCTTCAAAAATTGTTGAACATGATTTTGAAGTGACACTACTAAACACAAATTGTCACCACAATGCTACGTTATTTATTTTATAGGGTTAATTGTATCTTTAAAAATGATGGTTATCAAAGAAATTTTTGGCCACTACCCAATTCATAGAAAGATCTCTACAACCTTCCATACAGTGACACTTAATGGTCATTGTATACTTTTAGTGGTACTTATTTAGTGACTTTAAAAAAGTACTTTTAAGAATTACCGGTTATGGTGTCAACAAAAATGACACTAAGAATATTTATCGATCATTAACTGTTTTGCATAGAGGGTTGTAGGGATTTTTATAGGGGGTAGGTAAAAATAATTCATTATCTGAAATGAATCAAAATTATTCCACGTGCTTCCATTTCAGTTCCATTGTCTATTTTTAGTTGCCTATTTATATCTACACAATAAATTATTAATTGTATACTTTGTGCACCTTTTTTAGGATTTTTCGTTTTCAATACAAATGACTGCGACTGATTTTTAATTTATTACTGAGTATGTTTTAATACCTGAGTATATATAGGGTAATCTACAAAAAATAATGTTAAATGCTTGATATTCCAATTTTACAAACTTCTATAATCACTTTAATATACTATAAGGTCAAAACTTAATGAACAATCTACAAATCAAAGATGAAGTTAAAGAATATTGTAACTTTACGCAATTACATTCCCGTCTATCACAGTCTATACGTATGTAAGAATATTCACCACTATATAATTATTTAGCCTCAAACATAAAAAAGGTTTTGTAAAATAATATGACATTTTTATGATCAATCAGACAATAATTAACTATACAATGCACACGTATTTTCAGATTAATTGTCTTAGAATGATAGTCGAAAAAGCGTCGAACATGACCATAAAGCAAAACAATTAGAACAGAGATATTACCACTATATGTAACACCCCGAACCTTGAAAATTTATAGCGGATCATTTTATTTCTTTAGCGACGGTTTTTATACGTAATATTTAGCATTGATTACGTGAGCGAAATAATGGACAACGTTTAGCGGCAATTTGTATAAATAGAGGCTTGCGAAGGCCCGTCTAAACCATTAGATTGGCTTTTTCACTGTGAAGAAACTTTTTAAGACTCAAAAACTGAAATCAAGATGGACCAAAAAATGGGATCACAACACTTTCTTTTACATTCGACCACCAAGATCCACGGATCCCACAAAGAATTGATGGAATTTTTAGTAGTTCAAACGTTTGGATTACAGATGAAAAGTCGACCATGGAAAGTTTTGAGATTCACTTCTTAAACTTATTCGATATGCCAAATCCTGCAAATCTTATCCCTTGGAAAAGAAGGTCGAAATAGCACTTTTTTACTTAACTCTGCTCAAAACCATGAGACGTGATACATCGCCCCCGCTGTCTACAAAAAATGTTGGTTTTTCTAAAAGGACGACATTCAAAAAGGAGCCTTATCTTTTCTTAACTCGGGTAATATGCTCTCAGAAGCCAAGTTTTCATATGTTGCTTTGATCCCCAAAGGTACAAAAACAGTTTACCCTTCTGACTTTCGCTCGCCCAATTGGCTTTTGCAACACCATTTACAAAATCATTTCCTTTCCAATTGCTGTCTAACAGGCTCAAATGTATCATGCCCTATCTCATCTCTTAGTCTTAAAATGCCTTTGGGGAAGGTAAAGCAATTATCGAGTACATCCTCTTTGCTCGGGAACTAACAAACGACATTTGATTGAAAAACGAGAGGCAAACGGTGCATAGCAGTTCTCAGAATTGATATGAGCAAAACCTTTGACCGACGCAGATGGGACTTCATTGAAGCAGTTCTCTCATAATTCAACTTCCCTCCCTCCTGGGTTTGACTCACTTGAGCCTCTTATTCATATTGATAAGTGGGTCGCCATCAACACGCATACTTCGAATTTGTGGCATCCAACCCAGAATCCCAAAGTCAACGTTTCTGTCCAGCCTATGCTCTGGGGTTCTATCAGCTGCACTCATTAAAGCGAAAGATGTCAAAGGAATCTGTGGCATCCAAGTTGGCGCATCTGCTCCACCAATAAAAGATCTCATGTTTGCTGATGACACCATTCTCTTCCTCTATATTAATCCCCAAAATTGCGACACTCTCCGACTGAACCTCAATTGATACTTTGAAATCTCAGAAAAGATCATCAACTTCTACATGTCCTTGTTGGTTTGTAGTCCTAAAACTGATTCAACTATGATATCATATGCCTCCTCTTTGTTTTAAGTTAATGGTGGCTAGCTCTTTTGGTCCATACCTCGGCACTTAATTGGACATTGTCACGAATTGAAAGAGGCTTCTTCCAGTCCCTAATGTCAAAGGTCCAATCCGGATGTTCAAGTTGGAAAGGATAACTCCTTAATAAAGCAGGATATGGGCCATGTTAATGTCTTCTGTTCTTTCAGGATTACCTGTTTATCATATGCAAATCTTTTATATTCCCAATCTGTCGGTAATCAACTAAATACAATTTTCACTCCAAAAAGGGTCTTCATCTTGAAAATTTGGTTCTCCCTTTGTGCTCCTAAAGACAAGGGAGGTTTGTGTTTTTGTGACGTTTGACTTTTTATTTTGGCTCTCCTCGCTAAAACTAGCTGAAAACAGCCTAAAGGTCTACTAGCTTGAGTGTCACTGCCAATTACTGTAAGCTTAGACCTTTTTGCACCCCTAACAAATAAGGTTGTCCTCGTAAGTCTGGAAAGTATTAAAGCTGGGACTTTTGCCCTCACCAAAGATCCGTCATGGCAAATTGATGATGGGAGATTAGTCAATATTTGGAACGGCCAATGGCTTCCTGGACACCCTCAATCACCTCTAATCAATTCAAACCCACAGGAAACGCACCTAGTAGGTCTCTGAGTTTATTCAAGATGACCTCCGGAATGACACAATCCTACTCCCCTTCTTTCCAGCTCCAATTGTTGAAACCATCAAAGGGGTAGATATCTCTATTGTTGGTTTCACCGACAAAGTTATCTGCACTTCGGAGAACAAGGGCACTATTTCAGTTTCATCAGTCTCACGAAAGCGAGGGTATTGCTAGGCGTCAGGGTGACATCTTCTTATTTACATGGCAATCGGTCTGGAGCTCAACTTGCCATACAAAATATCTCTCTTTCTTTGACAAGTACTACGAGATAGACTCCGATTAAGACCATCTTAATTGGAATCCAGACCTCACCTATATGTCCCATTTGCAATCTTTCTGCAAAGACTCCACTCCACCTATTCTTAGCATGTCCTTAGATAATCATCAGCTGGACTTCTTTAAATATGAGCATCCCTCCAAACATAAATCACAAAACCTTCAAAGAATGGCTCATACCATGGATCACCACATCAAGCTTCTCTGACCTGACAAAACTTCGTAACATAATACTTGTCCCCCTTTGGCTTATTTGGAAAGATCGCAATGACGGCATTTGTAAATCATAGCCTGGGATCCAACTGGCATCGTTGTATAAAGTCGCCATTTGACACAATCCTACTCCCCTTTTTCCAGCTCCAATTGTTGAAAACATCAACGTGATACATATCCTTCTTGTTGGTTTCACCGACAAAGTTGTCTGCATTCCGGATAGGCGCTTTTTTCAGTTTCATCAGCCTATAGCATTCTTTATAAAGATCTCATGAAAGCCAGGGTAATTGGCTTTATGTTGACATTTGCTCATTTACTTGGCGATCGATCTAACTTGCCATACAAATTCTTTTTCTATCGTTGGCAAGTATTATTGGATAGACTCCCGGTTAAGACCATCCTTTTAAGAATTAGAATCCAGACCTCTCCCATAACAACCTTTCTGCAGAGAATCCACACTTGCACCCCATCTATTCTGAGCATAGTAGAAATCAAAGATTTTGGTAGAATAATGTTTTCATTCATATTCTTTACATTGTGTGTACATGTATATATACTAATGGAGCAACCAATCTAGATCCTACAATCACTCCAAATCCTATAATCAAGCATATAACTATTCCAAGAATTAAGCAGTCATTATCTACAATACGGGAAAGTCTTCTCTACAAAATAGGAAATGATCATACAAAAATCATCCAAATCACAACACTCCCCCTCAAGTTGGTGCATAGATATCCCACATGCCCAACTTGCTCAAAAACTTCGAGAATACTCTACTTGAAACTGCTTTAGTGAGAATATCAGCCAACTGATCCTCTGATCGAGTATGAGGCAACTCCACAATCTTCTCGTCCAATTTCTCCTTAATGAAGAATCTGTCTATCTCCACATGTTTTGTGCGATCATGTTGAACTGGATTATGAGCAATGTCACAGGCGGCTTTATTGTCGCAATAGAGCTTGATTGGCTGCTTAGATACACAGCCTAAGTCTTGTAACAGAAGTCTTAGCCATAATGCCTTACATACTCCAAGTGCAATACCTCTAAACTCAGCCTCCGCATTTGATCTTTCAACAACATTTTGTTTTTTGCTTCTCCATGTGACTAGATTACCTCCTACAAAGGTGAAGTAACCTGAAGTAGAACGACTGTCATCTACTACTCCAGCCCAGTCTGCATCCGTATATACATCCACACTCTGATGATCCTCATTTTTAGTGAATAAAATTCCTTGTCCAGGAGCAGACTTTAGATACCTCAAAATACGTAGAACTGCATTCATGTGTTGCTCTCCAGGATTGTGCATATACTGGCTTACAATACTTAATGCATAGGCCAAGTTTGGCATTGTGTGTGCTAAGTACATCAATCTCCCTACGAGTCTCTGATATCTTCCTTTATCAACCGGTACATGGTGATCGATCTAACTTGCCATACAAATTCTTTTTCTATCTTTGGCAAGTATTATTGGATAGACTCCCGGTTAAGACCATCCTTTTAAGAATTAGAATCCAGACCTCTCCCATAACAACCTTTCTGCAGAGAATCCACCCCTGCACCCCATCTATTCTGAGCATGTCCCCAAATAATCACCATATGGACTTCTTTAAATATGAGCATCCCTCCAGACATAGATCACCAAACTTTCAAGGAGTGGCTCGTAGCATGGATCATCACATCAAACTTCTCGGGCCTGACCCAAATTGGTAACATTATACTTGTCTCCCTGTGGATTATTTGGAAAAAATGAAACAATGTACAAAGTCGCCAGTTTATATATAGTATAGATTAGAGACTTCTCATTAGATAAAGTAGAGATTATACAGCTCCCAAATGCAATACAATTAACCAAACCATATGTTCCCGAATCCAGAACGGTATTAAGTCCCTACTTACCTCTCTTACCAATTGCACATGCATATGCATGTGCATGGGTTGCCGTTTCAGTGAAGGACGGCATCAGTTTGGTCTGCAACTTTCTGTATATAATTCGGCAGATCATTGGATAAATAACTTTGAAGGAACTTATTCCGCAAACATACAACATACTGAATCTCTCAAGGGGTTTCTTATTGGCATTCTTTGGTTTACTAGTCTGGGATATACTCATGTTAAACTCGATAATCATGATATACTACTTTCATATCCAAACTCATGAACATACTGGATCATTACATTTTTACTATCTCAGATGCAGCATTTCCCAGATGATGCATTGTAGCAGGGGCCGGACGAAAGTAGCTAAGGACAGAGCAGGGGTACTCAACACGGAAGTGTCGAGTCCGATGCTTCTACCATGAACACCTAGGAACATTTATTCTTGTCCTTTTGCGCATTTTTAGCTCCTAATGTAAAAATTCTAACTGTATTTGTCATTATACTTTAGTTTCGTTCTGTAGTAATCTACCACTTTATATTTTTGTTTCTGCGGAAGTAGCTTCCTACTCATGTAATTGTAGACATAACACTTGCGGATACAAAAATTCTCGTGTTTAACCAGAAAAAACAAAAAAGCTTCCGGTATATCATTCTTGAATCTAGAATAATACAACAAATGTTCATATATATCATTCAGTAACAATTTTTAATAGCAATTTTTTAGCGTTACTAAATAGAAGCCTCTGAAAACATTTCATAACCATTAATTGACGTTATAGAGAGAGTTGTAGCTATTTTCCTACATGCAAAATTTTCCTACGCAGACCGTTGAGTTTCTCTTGCCTTCTTTCTCAGTCATTTGAACTCATTGTTAGCAAAAGATAGAAAATCATTCAAGAAATATCCAAAAAAGAAAAAAGAACATGCATTTTCCCACATTTATGGTACAAAATTACAATCCAAAACACAGTAAGTCTCTCTTATAATAATTTCAAGTAAAGGATTTTATCTCCTAAATACACGACATTTTAAAGTGAAACGAGCGAATGCAAAGGTGTATAAAGCAAGGACCTCTTCCAAGACCCTACTTATTGACATTACATGCACGTGATAAGAATGAAAGCAATGGCAAAGAAAAAATCAGACATGGCTTCCACAACGATATTGGCTATTGTTGTCATGATTGAAGCTTAATCAAGAAGTAGCATAAGTCCTAGCGTTTTGGAGGTGGCGGTGACTTATAGTAGTATGCCCGGGCGATAGTGACTTCACGGGTGGGGGTGGCAACTTGTACAAACATGCAGGCGGTGGAGACTTCTTGGTGAAGGCGGGGACTTGAAATAGTATGGGGGAGGAGGCAATGACTTCACTGGTGGTGGTGGAAGGTGGTGACTTGTAGTAGTACGGAGGGGGAGGTGGCATCTTTCGTGGAGGTGGGGACTTGTAATAGCATGGGGGAGGAAGTGATGACTTCAATGGTGGTGGAGGTGACTTGTAGTAGTATGGAGGCGGTGGAGACTTCTTTGGTGGAGGTGGGGACTTGTAGCAATATGGGGGTGGAAAAGGTGAATTAACTGGTGGTGGTGATGACTTCTAGTATTATGTAGGTGGTGGTAGCTTTTTTGGTGGAGGTGGTGACATCACTGGTGGTGGTGGTGATTTATTACAGTATGGAGGTGGAGGTGACTTCTTTGGTGGTGGGGAGATTACTTGTAATACGGAGGGGGAGATGGTGACTTCACTGGGAGAGGTGGGAGAGGTTGGGACTTGGAAGAGAAAGAGATCGGGGATTTTGACCATTTCGATCGGTGTTTAAATTTGTGGGCCAAGTAGCTTGGGTGGCTTCTGGAAAGCTCTATAACAAGCTTTTTAGATACTCCATTATTCTTGACATTTTAATACTATTGTAGTATAGAGCACGTGTGTTGCACGTGAATATAGTCGAAAGTAATGTTTAAGATGATATTATTATCTTTTTGGGGATCAAAATAATGTAATTCAACTATGTTCTTCTTTCTTTTTGTGACTTATTTTAGAAGAAATATATATTTGATGTTCACAAATGTAATCAATTCAATGTTTGGAATATTCTTCGTAGGCTTCTGGATTGGAGAAATATTTGATAGTACTGCAGAAAATAAAAGTAAATGGAGAAATAAAAAGAATGAATCTATGTCTTTGTTTTTGTAATCTGTTAAATTGGTTTATGGTTAAGATTTATAATTTTCAAGACCAGGTGCTTTGCATTTTATCAATAAGAAATGCAAAACACCCGGTCTTCAACTGCAATAACCGAACATGTTTTCAGTTCATTGGTACCATATTTAAGCCTTGTTTTTTTATGCATATTTAACCCTTTTTCATTTTTTTCTGTTTTTGTTTCTTAATTAATTTTCATGTATTTCAGTTTCTTTATTTTGTTTTTCAGTTTTTTCAATTGGTTAATTGTTTATTAACCTAAAAATACAAGAAAAAAATCATAGTTCTCATTAATCAGTTCAATATTTAATGTTTATTTCATTTTAACCAAATTAAAAAGTAAGAATAAAGAAATTTCTTTGTTTAGTTTTTCTTTCTTATCACACTTTTCATTTTTCAATGTATAGAATAGATTCATTACCCACTATTCTTTTAATTTCATCAAAATTTGAAAGGAAATAATAAAATAAGGGTAATGTTGTTGCTACAAATATGCTCCGCGCAAATTTCGGAACCCGAGCCTGGACCGATGACCTGTAAGACAGAAAATGAGTGACCGCCGGGTGGGGTTCCCGGCGGAGAACTCTCCGATGCCTAAGTCAGAGCGTAACTACAGATTAATAACTCTGAAAAAGCATGAATTGTGTCCTTCTCCCATACCTGGGGGGTAGACCACTTTATATAGCTGTAGGATAAGACTCCTAGTAGGACTGGGCCATGGGCCATATATGTTAGGATCGTGTTAGGATCCTCGCGGATCACGTCACGATCTTTAAGGACTCTTTTATAATCCTGATAAGATAATCATCAATCTCTTAGTTTGACTGGGATTCGCAGGGTGTCCCCCAATTATTGGGAGTTAGATTTGAGTTATATCATAAGCCCATACTTCCTTAGCCAAAATGTTTGGCTGAGGAAGTTTATACCTGGTGTCTCGAGACACGTGTCAGATTTGTTAGGGATTTACCATCCACTTGTAGGGGTAACAATATTTCTCTGCTCCATGTGTTCCGACCTAAGCGAGAGCTTAAGTCTTGGAACTTTGCCCAAGTAAGGCGCTAGAACCCTAACTCTCGAGAGCTAAGTCTTAGAATGTCGCCTGAGTAGGCTATTCGGAATCATCTTTGGAAAGATGAATCATGTTTGGAAAGACGAATCATGAGATCTCGAGATCCTTTAGAGGCTGTGCCCCATGGTAGCCTCTCTCGGGAGAGGACACAAAGTTGTGCACGCAAGTTGTTGCATGTGCTAAGTGTTTGAATGTCCCCTCGAGGGGTTACCTCTCATTTGGAGGGTGTTCATTTTGTGCAAATGTGTGTTCTTTAGCTCGAGCCGACCACATCATCTTGCGTTTTACTTTGTCGCGAACTCTTATCATCAGCTAAGAGCTGGCAAAGAAGCCTCGCACTCACGCTTGGCTGGGTTTTGAATTGAAAAATAATGTTGGGGGGATGAGGTCCCACATGGTCTTTGCCGTTTCACGGGTTAGAGCTATAGCTAAACCGTTCAGATAGAACTCGAGCTCTATCCTGTCACCCTTGGGGATGTTCGTCCCTTGAGGGACCGCCTTAGAAGGCTAGTGGAACGTAGAGTTCTGGTAACCGCCCTTGAGGGATGATAGAGCACAGAGCTCATGTAAATACCCTGAGGGGTTTGACATAACTTAGAGTTCTCATCGTATGCGCCCTCGGGGGCGGATGGAGCGCAAAGCTCATAAAAATACCCTCGGGGGTTTGACGAAACTTAAAGTTCTCATCGTACGCGCCCTCGGGGCAGATGGAGCGCGGAGCTCACGAAAATACCCTTGAGGGTTTGACAGAACTTAAAGTTCTCATTGTACTCTCCCTCAGGGGCGGATAGAGCGCAAAGCTCATGAAAATACCCTCGAGGGTTTGACGGAACTTAAAGTTCTTGTCGTATGTGCCCTCGGGGGCGAATAGAGTGCAAAGCTCATGAAAATACCCTCGGGGGTCTGACAGAACTTAAAGTTCTCGTCTTACACGCCCTCGGGGGCAGATGGAGCTCAAAGCTCATAAAAGTACCCTTAAGGGTTTACGGAACTTAAAGTTCTCATCGTACGCGCCCTCGGGGGTGGATGGATCTCAAAGCTCACGATAATACCCTCGGGGGTCTGACGGAACTTAGAGTTCTCGTCGTACACGCCATCGGGGTGGATGGGCGCAAAGCTCGTAAAATACCCTCAAGGGTTTGACAGAACTTAAGGTTCTCATCATACGCGCCCTCGGGGGCGGATGGAGGGCGGAGCTCATGCAACTACCCTCGAGGGTTTCGGTCGAAGCAACAAGTGCTTGTTGTCTCGTCGCTAAATAAGAAGGCGAAGGGCATTGAGCCCATAATATGGCCGCTGGTATGAAGCCCCCATGTCTGAGAGGGCACAAAGCATTAGGCCCATAATATTGCTGACATCATAAGATATGAAACTCCCCACCTTTAAGAAGGCGTAGATATATAAAGACGTATTTTTGGCTTATATGTAGGGCCCGATCGCAAGAAGACCTGTGGGAGCAATATAGAAGACCATATATGCCTGCTTGACTGGATGAGCATATAAAATTTAAGGAGGCGAAGTCCATCTTAGAAAGATGTCACCGATGATCAGTAAAGATAGAGGACGTGAAGTCTGTCAGGCATATTAGCGATGCCATCATCAGAGGCCGACGATGTGCTCCGATTCACTGATCGAGGTCACTGTGGGACCAAATATCACAAGATAATAAGAAGTGCCGAGTCGGCGATGCTACAGCAGAAACCCTAGGCGTGACTAGGGCACTGTGAATTTATACGTCACTGTTGATGCTCGCAAGCGCAGTTTAAACCCTTGCAACAAGAAAAGGTACGTGATTGAAAAAACAGCTTTTGAAGCAACAAAGCACATGAACTTATAAGTTCAACTATCTTTTTAACACATAATTGAGAGAGGTGTTCAAACACCGCGGCCCCCTTAGGGTTTGTCGGTTAGCCGACAGGGGTTGTGCTGCAGTACTGCGTGTCGTAGGTGAGCTTAATATGTCATAGCAGTCGGATGCTCCGACTTGTGACGTACTTGCACCACTTGACGCAACTGGAGAAGAGTAGACTAAAAAGTAAATAGGTCTAGCTTTATAAGCGTACTGGAAGCAGCCTTTGGAAGGCTTGCTAGCTAAAATTTGAAGTCACTTAATTTTTTAGCGACAAACATACGATGAAATATACGCCGTTTCCAACAATTGTGCGGCATATTTAAAATAAAAGACACTAAGTGGTTTCAAACCTAAATAGGCCTCTTTGACAGGTTAAAAGTTTAATGCTTCAAAGCGTGTGTGGCCTAAGTGAAATTTCTGAAATTCTTTAGGCCTTAAATACACATTTTTCATAGGCAAAAGAGCTTATGCTTTTTTTTAAAAAAAAGTTATGGCATGTGTGAAATAAAGAAGATCCCTTGGGTATTAAACCTAAATATCCATAATTATGGGGTAAAAAGCTTAATATTATTTTTAAAAAATCGGAAGAAGTGACCTGATTTGCTTCTGCTCCTTTTTTTCGACAGAGAAGCCATAGCCCATTGCGGCACAAAGGTGAGGCCGCAAAGCAGATCTGACCGACGGTGACACCAGCGCATGGCTGGCGCAACAGCAGAGCGTGCTTGGCGAAGCTGCATCCTCGTCACTTTGATCGTGGTGGACCGTGGACGGCGTGACGTAAAGGAAGATTGCTGTCGTTGGTGCCGCATCGGTGGCCACCGATGATGGCTGCTGGCGACGGGCCTCCTGTCTGTGCTGTAGCGGAGGCTGATGGAGGATTTGGGGCCGTGGCGGCGCGTTGCTTGTAGTCGCGATGGAGAGGATCTAGCGGGCGGCGAGATGGCGACGCGACAGCGTTGTCGCGGGTCTCCTGGTGCACTACTCTGGTTGAACGGCGACGTCGAGGGACGAACGACGCTGGTGGCTACGGTGGTGCGAGGCTCGATTCTAGCTAGCGCTCGTGGCGGTTTGCGCCGATTGACGCAAGGCGGCATTGGTGTTGCGTCTCCTGCTTTCTCCCTTTATTTTTTTTAATGAAAAATTTGATCGTTGCAGCTGCTCTAGCAGCTTCGTGACGTTGACGGTTGTGTGACTGACAGTGCCGTTTCCCGATAAGGACAGTGGCGACCGGAGAAGTTAGCGCCAGTCTGTTGCAAACTTTTTTCTTTTTGTGGTTGTTGCTTTAGCGGTAAGTTTCGTGGGGATTGTGTGGCCGACTATGGTGCCCGTGGTTGGGGCGGCTACACGATGGTTGGTGCTACACCTTGGCAGAAAGGCTGTGATGGCGTCGGGCTTTACCACGGCATCGTTGTCAGTAGCAGTAGTCTCGGCGAGGACGGTGGCGCACCGTGGCGGTGCTTCTCTGTCTTCTAAATATTTTTTCGATGTGTAGCTACTCCAGCAACTTTGTGGCGGCGGTGCGTAGCACCGTGAGGTGGGGCAGTGCAACTGCGACGGAGCGACGTTAGGCGCAACGTTGGCGTTGTGAACAGTAAGGTTACAACCTTGTTGTTGTTGGTGGTGGTGGTGGTGGTTTTGCCTGGTTGCCACCGGATGGCGGAAGCGACGTTGCCGATCGCTGTTTGAGTCTAACGCCCACAGCTAGCTTCTGATAATTGATCTGAAATTTTTTTGAATTGAGATTGCAGTTGAATTTTGAGACCTTCGGTCGTGCGGGTTCTATCGAAAGTTGCAATATGTTACCGTCCGCCGAATGCGAGATGATTGTTTGACTTTTCTTGAGGTCTTCGGTTAGGCTGGCGGGTCCCACGGATGCTAAAAATATGCTCCGCATATATTCCGGAACCTGAGCCTGAATCGATGACCTGCAAGACAGAAAATGAGTGACCGCCGGGTGGAGCTCCCGGCGGAGAACTCTCTGATGCCTAAATCAGAGCGCAGCTATAGAATAATAACTCTGAAAAAGCATGAATTGTGTCCTTCTCCCATACCTGGGGGGTAGACCCCTTTATATAGCTGTAGGAGAAGACTCCTAGTAGGACTGGGCCGTGGACCAGATATGTTAGGATCGCGTTAGGATCATCGAGGATCACGTCATGATCTTTAAGGACTCTTTTAGAATCCTGATAAGATAATCATCAATCTCTCAGTTTGACTGGGATTTGCCGGGTGTCCCCCAATTATTGGGAGTTATATTTGAGTTATATCAGGTAAGAATGTAATTGACGCAATTAGCGGAGGAAATAATCGTCCAAAAATGATTTACAATAGTATAGAAACATTATTGTTTTGATAACTATCACCTAATTAGTACGGAGTATTATTCTACCCAATGCTAATTTGTTAACGCTAAATGTTTTAGGCAAAACTGTACTGTACAAGTCTGAGCGCATTGTTAAAGCTACTAGTTTGAGCACAAGATAGAAAAACAATTTAAGAAATATCCCAATTAGAAAACGAAACGTGTATTCTCTCAAATTTATGGTACAAAATCATTCTCCAGAGCACATTAAGCTCTTATGTTTGAAGTAAGAATTGTGTTGCCTAAGTACAGGACATTTGACACTAAATGCTTTAGAAAAGTACATAAAGCTAGGATCCCCTTCAAGACCTTACTTATTCACATTACACTTGATAAGAACGAAAGCAATGGCTAAACAAAATTAATACGGCATCCACGAGGAAGTTGGCTTTCATTGTCATTGAAGCTTAATCTGAGGTAGCAAGTCCTAATAGTGTTTCGGAGGTGGCGGTGACTTGTAATAGTATGCGGGTGGAGGTGGCGACTTCACTGAAGGCGGTGGAGATTTGTAGTAGTACAGAGGTGGAGGTGACTTCTTTGGTGGAGGTGGGGAGTTGTAGTAATATGTGGGAGGAGGTGGTGACTTCACTGGTGGTGGAGGTGACTTGTAGTAGTATGGAGGCGGTGGAGACTTCTTTGGTGGAGGTGGGGACTTGTAGTAATATGGGGGAGGAGGTGGTGACTTCATTGGTGGTGGAGGTGACTTGTAGTAGTATGGAGGAGGTGGAGACTTCTTTGGTGGAGGCGGAGACTTGTAGTAGTTTTGGGGTGGAGGAGCTGACTTCACTGGTGGTGGTGGTGATGACTTGTAGTAGTACGGAGGTGGCGATGACTTCTTCGGTGGAGGTAGGGACCTGTCGTAGTATGGGGGAGGAGGAGGTGACTTCACTGGTGGTGGTGGTGACTTGTAGTAGTATGGAGGCGGTAGTGACTTCTTTGGTGGTGGCGGAGACTTGTAGTAGTATGGGGGTGGAGGTGTTGACTTCACCGAAGGAGGTGGAGATTTGTAGTAGTATAGTGGCGGTGGTGACTTCTTTGGCGGAGATGGGGACTTGTAGTAGTATGGGGGAGGAGGTGGTGACTTAATTGGTGGAGGTGGTGATTTGTAATAGTATGGAGGTGGTGGTGACTTAGATGGTGGAGGTGGGGACTTATAGTAGTATGGGGGAGGAGGTGGTGACTTCACCGGAGGAGGAGGTGATTTGTAGTAGTACGGAGGAGGAGGCGATGGGGAAGGTGAGGGTGGTGACTTGTAGTAGTACGGTGGTGGAAGGGAAGGTGATGGTGGTGGTGGCGACTTATAGTAGTAAGTAGACCTGGCAAACGGGTCTACCCGCGCGGGTACGGGTAATACCCGGCCGGATCCGGGTAAAACCGGGTCGGGTAATTTATACCCGGGTTTTCCCGGGTACGAATATATGAGATCCGTACCCTACCCTGGCGGGTAGGGTATTACCCGCGGGTATTGAGCCAATCTAATCAAGAAGCTCTCTGGCATAAAGTTACAACCAAAGAAGGTCAATCTAATCAAGAAGCTCTCTGGCAGCAAGCTCAAGCCTTACCACCTTCAATTACTCGCAAGGAGTAGTACCGATATTCAACGGCGAGTACTACGAATACTGGAGCAGTTAGATGAAGACATTTTTCATCTCACAAGACCTATGTGATTTGGTTGAGGAAGGCTATAAAGAACCACCTCCACCAGAGAGCTCTACACAATGGACGTAGGCAAGGAAGAAGAAATACAAAGAGAAACAAATGAAAATTGCAACAGCACTCCAGTATTTACAACAAGGGGTAAGTAGAACTGCAAACTTTATGGAGAGAATTGGATAATTTAACGATGGCTGGGAATGAAAATGTCAGAGATTTCTTGTCAAGGGCTGCTTAATTTGTTAACCAAATAAAAAGCTGTGGAGACCAAATTCAAGAAAAGAAAGTAGTTGAAAAAATTCTAAGAAGCTAGTCTAAAAAATTTGAACATGTTGCTGCTGCAATAGAAGAATCAAAAGACTTGCGAAGCTTGACTATGTATGAACTGAAGGGTTCCCTTCAAGCACAAACAAAGAATGAGCAGGTTCTTGGAGCAAGCATTCCAGTCAAAGGGGACAAACACTAGAGAACCTGGGGCCATCACCTTAAATCCCATACATATAAAGGGAAGTTAAAACAAAGGCAACTCCCAACGCAGAAGGTGCAAATGGATGTGCGGAGCCCCACTTCTCTGGCAAACGGCAAACCCCCCTGGGCCTTACCCAATAATGTCGCCGGAGGGCTCCGTCGCAGACTCGCAGGAGTGCTATGTCGCCGGAGGGCTCCGTCGCCGGCAGATTGTTGCCGTCTTGGCTTGCGACGGCGTGAGAAGTGAGAAGTGAGAAGTGAGAAGTGGGTCTATCGTCTATGTGAGAGTGAGAGAAATGAGAAACGAATGTAGTGAAATTAGGGCACATTCCAATTTTCCAATTTATAGTTCAAAAAACCGGGTAAATTCGGGTTACCCGAAATCCGAACCGACCCGGATTTTACGGGTCGGTTCGGGTCCGGGTCCAATTTCAGCGGGTAGTAAAAATGGCTACCCGTACCCGGGATTTTGGGCCGGGTACGGGTCGGGTAACGGGTACGGTTCCCTTTTTGCCAGGTCTAGTAGTAAGGTGTGGAGGAGGTGAAGGAGAGGATGGTAGTGGTGATTTGTATACATAAGGATGAGGTGGTGATGGAGAGGGATGAGGCGGTGATAGAGAGGGAGGAGGTGGAGATTTGTAGACATATGGTGGTGGGGGGATAGAGATGGAGGTAGACCTGGTAAACGGTTCGACCCGCGCGGGTACGGGTAAAACCCGGCCGGATCTGGGTAAAAACGGGTCGGGTAATTTATACCCGGGTTTTTCGTGTACGATTATCTGGGAACCGCGGGTCTTGTCCTTTTTTTTTTTTAATCAAAACAGATTTTAACACACTTTTAAAAACAGTTTTTGCTGGTTATTTTGCTTATTTTATCAACACATTTCCTGCGTTGATTGTTAATTTGTTATTGTAAAAACAATTTTCACTTTGGTTATTTAATGTTATGACACATAAAACATTAAAACTCATAATATCCTACATTCCTACTTAGTTACTTACTACTAATTACTTACTAGTTACTAGCATACTAATTGTTAAATACCATATGAACAAATTCAAGCATCTAACCCCAAATCCCCACCCCTAATCCAAAAACTTTAAACAACAATTACATCATCATATCACAATATCACTTGCATAAATTCATTGAAATTAAAGTCTTCAATTCCATCGTCGTCAACTAAAACTTCAAGTCTTCAAATCTCCGTTAAGCTTCTTGCATCCAACGAACCATCCATGTTTGCATTGATAGGCAAAGTTACCACAAGGTCACTATCGTCCGGCTCATCACCTAAATTTAAGCAAATATGATTAGACTAAATCCCAAAACATAAATATAAACTTCATATTCAAATGCTTTAAAAATAATAACTTACTTTGAATTGCATATACATACAACCAAGTACGTCCGCAAACCTAAGCTTGGGCATTAACCGGAGTAAGTGAACTCCGAACTTTTGAAAGAACTTTTGCTCCAATACTAAAAGCTGATTCGGATGTAACAGTGGTAATTGGAATGCTCATAATGTCACGTGCCATACTAGAAAGAATAGTATACCTAGACCGATTGTCTTTCCAATACTCCAACACATCCAATTATGCATATTCCACGCGATCATATGCTGGCTCCTCCAAATAAAGATCCAAATCCAACTTCTTCTTGGCCTCAAGTCGTCGCTTTTTAAAGTACTCCTACGTTTTTTGAATGAGAAATGTATTAAACATAAAATATAAACACGTAAACAAGGAACGTAAACATAAAAAGGGAAATAAATTACTTCAGCCTCATCTTCTTCCAAGCAAGCGATACTTGTACCAACTGAAGCTTTATCTTTTGGAACAATAGAATTTTGAACCACATATTCTTCATAGAGCTTCTCGGTCTTCTTTTTGAGTTCTTTTGCCTTATCTTCCCCTCTACCCGCTTCCCCTCTACCCACTTCAATCTTTTCATAGCAATATTCAACATATCCCAACTTGTAGCGAGAATCAAGCACTGTTGCTATAGCTAGGATAGTACTATAAGATTCCCAATACTTTAAAAACTTAGGGTACATTTCCATCGCCATTTTTTCTCAAAACTAGATCCTCACTTTCCATCTCTTCCATTATACGCAACTGAATTCTCCACACTGAATTAAAATACAGATTTGAAGTTACATACTCAGTCCCAGACACAAGATTGGTCATCACAGCAAATAGGGCCAAAAACTTTGCAATTTTAGCCCCCCTATCCCATTCTTCATTGGTAGGACAATACTTGTAGCTAGGTTCAATGAGGGAATAATTCACAAACGCTGACCAAAATTTAAGCCCACACTCTAACATAAAGAAAGTAAAGTTCCAACAAGTAGGAACATCCATGCGCAAACCCATCGAAGTAGCCACACCAATTTGCTCACAACACTGGCAAACTTTATCTTCCTACCCTCGGATCCTTTAACATATTTAATGCTCTCCCTAATCTTGTAAATAGCCTCATTACCAACTTTCAACCCGTCTTGCACAATGAGGTTCAAGATATGAGCCGAACATCGTATATGAAAATAATCTCCATTACTCACCAAGACTTTGTTGACTAGCAATCTATTCTTCAAGTGTTCTTGCATGTTATCACAAGTAGTGGCATTATCTAAAGTGATCGAAAATACTTTTTTCTCAATTCCCCAATCCTTCAAAAAAAATCATATGCTTTGTCACACAAGGATTTACCATTATGTGGCGGAGCAAAATGAGAAAAATTAAGAATCCTACTATGCAATTTCCAATTTTCATCAACAAAGTGTGCAGTCAAGCAAATATATCCCTCATATCTAATAGAAGTCCACACATTCACCGTAAGACATAGCTTCCCTCTAATTCTTCCCAAAGCAAGCTTAAGCATGGCTTTCTGACTCAACGAGATTTTCAAACAATCGGCTTTTGCAGTATTACGAGTATAATGCTTGACATCCGGATTCAAATAAGTGTGAACACCCTAAGACCCTCATGTTCAGCAGCCAAGAGAGGATAGTTATGCTTCATCATTGCAATAGCCATTTTTTCACGATAAAAATCTTGACAAAACTTTTTAGACCTCAATTTCACATAATGATCTAAATGCATCTGTTTTACGTCCATAAATTCTTTCTTGTACACACTACAAACCTGAAGATGTTTATGCATATTTGAAGTCCCATGTGTACCCTTACATGGCTTCCCATCAGGAGTTGTCCCCATGGCAAAACTAGAGACTTTACACCACCTACACACAGCCCTATGTTTATTATTCTCCTCCACAATATCAATTTTTTTCCAAATTTCACCTCTAGTAGACTTTTCATCAACACTAATGTCAATATCATTAGCAACTTCATCAAGGTTGGTAAAAACTTGAGGACATTCATCTTCAACATCAACAACCTCAACAATCTCAATGGGCGGATTCTTGTTTACAGATTCCATAGATTCTACAATAGTCTGAAACAAAGAATAAGAAAAAAAGCGAGAACAACAAGTCAACAAATCCAACAGGACCAACATAAGTACATAACATAACACATAATTTTAGATTTATACTTCAATAGTCCACTAGTCCAACAGCAAATTCAGCAATACGCCAATACATATAACATCCAAATGCAAAACAAAATATCATCCAACAATAATAACATCCACCAAAAATCCACAATACTGCCCAAATCCAATCTCCCTTCAGATCATAAGCAACTTAGTAGCAAACTGCCTCACAAAAGAGTTTGAACATAAACATGTCACGACAAGATTTATCGGAGCTACACATGTTTGAGTTTTACAAAATAGCGGCTGCTACCAGCCTACCGACAACTTCAGCATGCAAAACAAAGTGGGGGAAGGGGGTTTAATTACTCTTCTGCAATTCAGCAATTGCACAAATTAACCGGTTAGTGGTTACTAGTTACTAACAATTTCTGCAATTACAAAAGTGTTTACAAATTCACTGGTTGTACAGGGAGTCCTACACGAATCAGGAATCAAGATCATGGCCTCATGGGTTGTTCATTGTTGGCTCAAACCTCAAACTAAATCGCAACCCAAAACCTGCCCACCTTGCATTTCTAAATCAACTATACGTCAATCCAAGTGATGAAGTAAGTTCATAGCAAAAACATAATTTCCTATTCAATTTTGAATTGTCCATACCCAATTAAACAAGGGTAAATTCGAAGATAACTTGACTGAATTGTTCACCGGTTGCTCAATTAAGTCGGTTAAAAACCAAAACTCATATCATATGACGTAACTGCGTAATGAATCAAACAGATGGTGAGTGCAAATGGTATGTGAGCTGGATTAATACAGTATTAGACATCAAATTCGATTGGATATTCAACATCTCAATGACCAAAACTAACTTACAAGAGATCTGGGATCAGACGATATCCAGTCATGGAATAGCCGAAGATGGAGAGTTAAAAATAATAAAAATTTATAAATCAGTAAGATTGGAGAGATTGACTAACCTTCTACGTGGAGGTCCGTGTCTACGGCTTGAACAGCAGCGGTGGACTGGCAGAGACTTCTTGGCTGCGGTGGACTGGCGGAGACTTCTCGGAGGCTAACGCTGCTACGGCGTGAACAACTGCTACGGCGTGACGCTGCTACGGCGTGAACAGCTGCTACGATGGTGGTCGGTGGAAATAGATCCGGCGTCTCGCCGTCTCGTGTGAGATGGGCTGACGACCGACGGCTGATGAGTGACGAAGCCACGGAGGGCACGATCTTTCGCCGGCAGATGAGTGATTGAGCCACGGAGGTTGCGATCTTTCGCCGGCAGATGCGTTGTTGGCCAGCGGCGGCGTGAGAGGGAGAGAAGAGTGACGAACTGAGAAGAAGAATTGAAATGAGATTTAGGGCACAAATTATTTCCCATTATATACCTAGGAAAAACGGGTAATTTCGGGTAACCCGAAATCCGACCCGAACCTACCCGAAAATTACGGGTCGGTTCGGGTACTGGTCAGATTTCGGCGGGTATTGAATATTGGTAGCCATACCCGGCATTTTGGACCGGGTAAAGTCTTCTTTTTGCCAGGTCTAGATTGAGGTGGTAGAGACTTGTACACATATGGTGGCGGTGGCGATGGTGAGGGAGGTGGTGGAGATTTGTAAACATATGGTGGTGGCGGCAACGGTGAAGGGGGTGGTGGAGACTTGTAAACATATGACGGAGGTGGCGGAGGTGGCGATTGATACACATAAGGCGGAGGCGGTGATGTGTAAACATACGGCTTATCAGCAACTACACTAGTGGCAATCAAGCAAAATGCCACAGCATATACTACTCGAGGCCATTGCCCCGGCTTCCCTTGGTTTCTCATTGGGAAGTGTTGTATAGAACTACTGGTTTGCATGTTTGTGGAGGGAGTGACCCTTTTTATAGTGATGCAAACAATCATTGAGGCAAATTGTATACATATTGATTGTGTAAACAAGCTGGATAAAAGCTTCTTTTATATAAATAAATAAAACCAACCAAATCTCTTACATTTTCAACTATCGGATGATGGTTTCCCATTAAACTGTGAATTGTCTTAGCTCTCGGCAGTTGAGGACACGAACAAGTTTTCAAAGACCAAGAGTTGGTGATATTCAATACGGTTGGATTATGTTGCTACTTAAAATATGTCCCGCGTACGTTGCGGAACCCGAGCCTGGACCGATGACCTGCAAGACAGAAAATGAGTGACCGCCGGGTGGGGTTTTCGGCAGAGAACTCTCCGATACTTCAATCAGAGCGCAGCTAAATGATAATGACTATGAATAAGCATGAATGTGTGTAGTTGTGTCGTCCTTTTTACCTGGGGGTTAGACCCCTTTATATAATGGTAGGAAGAAGAGCCCTAGTAGGACTTGAATGTGAACAAATCCAATTAGGATTGTATTAGGATTCTAGAGAATCATGTGTCTATCTCTGATGATAGAGTCTTGATAAGATAATCCCCAATGTCCTAGTATGACTGAGAGTGCCGGTATTCCCCAATTATTGGGAGTATATTTGAGATATATCATAAGCCCCCCACTTCCTTAGCCAAAATGTTTGGCTGAGGAAGTTTATACCTGGTGTCTTGAGACACACGTTAGATTTGTAAGGGATTCTCCATCCGCTTGTAGGGGTAATAATATTTCTCTACTCCATGTACTCGGACCTAAGCTCTTGGGAGCTTAAGCCTTGGAACTTTGCCCGAGTAGGATGCTAGAACTCTAGCTCTTGAGAGCTAGGTCTTTCGAATTTCGCCTACATAGGCTATTCGGAATCAACTTTGGGAAGATGAATAATGGGATCTCGGGAGCCAGTAGAGGCTGTGCCCCACGTTAGCCTCTCTAGAGAGAGGACACAGAGCTGTGCATGCAAGTTGTTACATGTGCTAAGTGTTTGAATGTCCCCTTGAGGGGTCACCTCTCTTGTGGAGGGTGTTTGTTTTGTACAAGTGTGTGTTCTTTAGCTTGAGCTGACCACATCATGCTTGTGTTTTACTTTGACGTGAACCCTTATCGTCAGCTAAGGGCTGGCAAAGAAGCCTCGCACTCACGCTCGGCCAGGTTTCGAATTAACAAAACAGGGTAGGGCGACGAACTCCCACTAGATTTTTCCGTTTCACGGGTTAGAACTATAGCTAAACCGTTTGGATAGAACTTGAGCTCTATCCTCTCACCCTTGAGGGTGTTCGTTGCAAGTGTGTGTTCTTTAGCTTGAGCTGACCACATCATGCTTGCGTTTTACTTTGACGCGAACCCTTATCGTCGGCTAAGGGCTGGCAAAGAAGCCTCGCACTCACGCTCGGCCAGGTTTCGAATTAACAAAACAGGGTAGGGCGACGAACTCCCACTTGGTTTTGCCGTTTCTCGGGCTAGAACTAAAGCTAGACCGTGTCAGATAACACTTGTGTGCTATCATGTTACCCTTGAGGGTGTTCGTCCCTTGAGGGACCGCCCTAGAGGGCTAGTGGAACGTAGAGTTCTGATAAATGCCCTTGAGGGGGAATGGAACATGGAGCTCATGTAAAATACCCTCGGAGGGTTGACGGAACTTAGAGTTCTCGTACGCGCCCTTGACGGGGAATGTAGCTCATGTAAATGCCCTGGGGGGCTGGACGGAACTTAGAGTTCTCGTCATACGTGCCCTCGGGGGCAGATAGAGCGCAAAGTGCTCTGATTCACCAGTTGCATTAGTAGCATGCGCTGGTGTGAATGTTTGACCGTTGATAGTCGGTCACTGTATGACCGGATACATAATGTCGAGGCGGCATGATACTGCAGCAAAAACCCTAAATGCGACTTCAAGTCACAGGGCGCTGTGAATTTGTTCCTTGCTTACGAGCGCAGTAAAAGCCCTGATATTTTTTGGCCTGCCCAAATCTCTCACGACTGAAGGGCCTCCATCTGCAAAGTCTTTTGACCGAGACTTTTCTTGGTGGGAAGACCAGCTAGCGAGCTGACGCAGGCACGATTTAGCGGAGTTGACCAATGAGGCGGCGGCCGTTAGCGGTGCGGCGGTGGCGCGCTTGCGGCGCTTCTTGCCGTGGTTTCGACCGGCAATCTTGACGGAGTGGTGCCGTCATTTTTGGTCGCGGCGGACGGTGCGACGTCGGAGAAGATGTCTACCGGCGGTTTTGGTCGCGATGGCCGACGTTGGTGCTTTTCCCGAGGGCGCGGTGTCACAGATCGGGAGTTGAACGGTACAAATCCGAACTAGATGGCGGGGGAGGCACCGTCATTGTCTCTGCATACCGATGATGGAGGCGTTCGGGCCGCAGCGGCGCGTAGCTCGGCGAGAAGGGCGTCAAAAATCTGTGGAGATGAGGACGTTGGTGAAAGATCGCCGGCGTGACGGCGGCAACGGTGCAATTGTAGATCTGCAGCGCTGTCTTCCGCAAGGCACCGATCGGCTCAGTTGCAACTCCGAGCAATGGCATAGCGTCGTGGTAGTTCGGACCTCTGAGCAAATAGGTGGCGGCTAGATTTTGCGGCGGTGCAGTAGATCTGAGCGCCAGTAGCAGTGAGATGGCTACGTTTCGGCAACGATGGTGGCGATGGAGTCGACCGTTAGTCGCGGTGGTGATGGCACTTGCCGCGACAGTGGGGATGGAGCTAATTAGCGATGTTGCGCCGAGCGCGGCGGTGGCGCTGCTGTGACGACGACGCTTTCCTGCTCTTCCTCTTTTTTTATTTTTTTATTATTGTATGTTGTCATTGAAGCCTCGGAGTGGCGGCGTGGCCATTAAGGTTTTGCAACGTCGGCGCTGTCTGTCATGGCGGGGACGGTGCTGCCCGTCGTGGCGACGATGGCGCTGTCTGTCGCGGAGGCGACGACACCGATTGAAGGCACCGCGGAGCCGTGTTGATGGCGCATATCTGACCATGGCTGCTACGATTGTGGCGACTAGGTAGATCGCGACGGTGCTGCTTCTTCTGTCCTTTTTTTTTTGGATTATTGGTGGCGCTGCTTCGGCAGCTTTGGGACGGCGCGGCCGATTGTGGTGGCCATGACACCGGTGGATAAGTCTGTGCCATGCGGGCATAGGCCTGCTCGTGTAGGCGTTGTTGATGGCTGCAGAGAACGTCGGCGGTAGTACGGTTGTGTTGGCACAGGTTCGCGAACGGGACTACTGTTGGTTGTGACGTTGTTTGACTGGGCCAGCGTGACCGGGGGGTGGTGATGTCGTGCAGTTTGTTGGCGAGTTAGTAACGTCGCCGTTGATTGCGATGGTGCTATCTTGTCGCTACTGAACGGCGGTAATGGCCTGCCGATTGTTGCTTGGGCCGACGACAGTGGGAGCTTGTAATAAATTCCGGAAATTCTGCATTCCAAATTTTCTTTTTAACGACAGTTGAACTTGGAGAACTTCGGCAGCAGCAATTCTGGCTCGTAACCGCCAGTAATTTTGCGATACAAATGTTAATAATTTTTTAGGTCAATCAGCTAGGCTTGCGGGTCCCACGGATGGCGCCAAAATGTTGCTGCTTAAAATATGTCCCGCGTACGTTGCGGAACCCGAGCCTGGACCGATGACCTGCAAGACAGAAAACGAGTGACCGCCGGGTGGGGTTCCCGGCGGAGAACTCTCTGATGCTTAAGTCAGAGCGCAGCTACATGATAATGACTCTGAAAAAGCATGAATGCGTGTAGTTGTTTCATACCTGGGGGGTAGAGCCCTTTATATAATGGTAGGAAGAAGAGCCCTAGTAGGACTTGAATGTGAACAAATCCAATTAGGATTGTATTAGGATTCTAGAGAATCACGTGTCTATCTCTGATGATAGAGTCTTGATAAGATAATTCCCAACGTCCTAGAATGACTGAAAGTACCAGTATTCCCCAATTATTGGGAGTTGATTTGAGATATATCAGATTATATACTTCAATTATAATTCATTGCCAAACGCGTTCAAGCAAGTTGAAATTTCATCTGTAATGTGTATAGTTTAGAAAAAGTATGCAAGGGAAGGAAAGAGTGTAAGGTGGGACAAATTTAAGTCAGCCCACAAGTTTTGAAGGTTTCCAGTGGTTCGGCGTCGGTTCAGATCCTTGCAAATGGAATATTTTGCCTAAAATGTGGAGGTTCTTGAAAACAAGAATTGGTCCAGAAGATCTGATGTAACCTCTCAATGATTTACCTTAGTAATTGTATTTACGATCAGGAAAAGGTGTTGAGCTGTACATCATCTGGATGAAGCATAAACTGGATAAATCTATGACAATAAGAAAATTTTACAGACGAGATACTTAAACAAAGTCAGTGAAGTACAAAGCCTTAGCTTAGCAGGAATCATAGTCAATTAGGGCTGACGTTGTCATGACACGGTTGGGGCTCTAATGCAGATCCCCAAAAGAACCCATTTGGTGAAATTATTAAGCTTTAAGCAGACTAGTTGTATGATCTTTGACCAACATAGTTTTGTTTTAACCAAAGTAACAGTTCCATCTAGAATTCATTGGCTACTAAATGCTGCTTTTCAAAATCGACCATCGGTTTCGTAATGCAGAGACCTTTCGACAATTCTGTTTTGCTAATACATGGAGGAGAGTGTTATAAGGTGTTGATACATCCATCAAAGCACTCTTGTGTTCTCTTTGTTTTACTTCATTTTGTTCACTGATCTGTTGTGGCCAACTTACACTTCACTGAAATCACACGATATTCTACTGTGGTTCGATTTAAAGGAACTTAACGAATTGGGCAGAATCCTTTGAGGCATCGGTGACCCGCAATTTTGCAACTCTAGCCAGCTGGTTTGACACCTTATACAATCCCGATAGAATTTTTTTGGTATATCACTGAAATACTAAAAACTACAAATTAATCCCTTGAAAAACTGACTCCGTCTGCATCCGTCGAAAGCAGGTCCTTCAATTCCTCTGGTGGCTGCGTTGTAAGTATATGAAGGTAGAATTCTGTGTGCGCCACGGAATCCCCAGGATGTGGGTATCAGTTGCTCAGAGATCATTAACTATATGACCTCAATAACGGTTCTTAATTCAAAGGCACTAAACAACTCGACTACCTTTCTGCTGCTCATATTGTCAGTCCCTTTCATATGTTCAAAACCCATCGTGTCAGGCAGTCAGCCATACATTTTACAGGCAGTTGAGTAATGCGGATTACATAAAACAACGCACTGAAACCAACACTAAAGGATGAAAAAGACCCCGAAACACATATGGTTGTAATAAAATTCAGGTAGGACTTTTTCCGAAACATCACAATGTACATTGCTAGTTAGTGTTATCGAACCAAAATCCAAAACATAAATGGGAAAGTGTAGAAGAGGACATATGTTCATTAAGAGCTTTCTCTGCATGTAATTCGTGTAACATTTTTAGCAGTTAGCGTTCGGCCATTCCCTGAATTGTTTCCGTCTGACTAGGAATATGAGCAGAGGTAACAGTATGCGGGCATCATTTTGGTCGTATTAAACCCTGAGACTTGCAATATTAATATTTAGAAGTCGAACGGGTGTGAGACAAGAGTTGGCAGTGAAAGAGATCTGGGATTTTTCCCTATTGTTTTCACCACTTTGGTGTTTAAATTTGTGGCGCTGTGTAGTTTGGATGCATGGCTTCTGGGAAAAGTTCTTTCACAATCTTTTCAGATATTATTCTTAACTTTTTAATAATTATTCTTAACTTTTTAATAATAAATATTATTGTTTAGATACTGTCATCTAATTAGTATTATTCCACCCACCCAACGCTAATTTGTTAATGCTAAAATGTTTTAGGCAAATTTTACTGTACGAATCTGAAGACCATCCAAGCAGGTTCTTCCCTAAACATTTACGTCAATTAGAGAAGATCATTTCGTTCATCTCGAGACGCAGTCTGTTGTGTTTCTCTGCCTCCTTTCTTATCCAAAGGGACTCATTGTTAATCATGTTACTAGTTTGAGCAAAGGATAGAAAAGCAATCCAAGAAGTATCCAAATTACAAAAATGGACACGTAGTCTCTCACATTTATTGCACAAAATCATTATTTGAAGGACATTTGGCTACTATTATAACATTTGAAGATAACTATTTCGTTGCCCAAGTACAAGACATTATACAGTGAATGCTTCAGAAAGGTACATAAAGCAAGGATCCTTACTTATTCTCATTACACTTGATAAGAATGGAAGCAATGGCAAAAAAAAATGGACTCCTCGAGGAAGCTGGCTATTATTGTCAAGATCGAAGCTTAATCATAAGGTAGCAAGTCCTAGTAGTGGTTTGGAGGTGGCGGTGACTTATAATAGTATACACGTGGAGCTGCTGACTTCACTGGAGGTGGTGGAGATTTATAGTAGTATGGAGGTGGTGGTGACTTCTTTGGTGGAGGTGGGGACTTGTAGTAGTACGGGGGAGGAGGTGGTGACTTGACTGGTGGAGGAGGTGACTTGTAGTAGTACGGAGGCGGTGGAGACTTCTTTGGTGGAGGTGGGGACTTGTAGTAGTACGGGGGAGGAGGTGGTGACTTGACTGGTGGTGGAGGTGACTTGTAGTAGTATGGAGGAGGCGGAGACTTCTTTGGTGGAGGTGGAGATTTGTAGTAGTATGGGGGTGGAGGAGGTGACTTCACTGGTGGTGGTGGTGATTTGTAGTAATACGGAGGCGGCGGTGACTTCTTTGGTGGTGGTGGGGACTTGTAATAGTATGGGAGTGGAGGTGGTGACTTCACTGGAGGAGGTGGAGATTTGTAATAGTATGGAGGTGGTGGTGACTTCTTTGGTGGAGGTGGGGACTTGTAGTAGTATGGGGTAGGAGGTGGTGACTTCACTGGAGGAGGTGGAGATTTGTAGTAGTATGGAGGTGGTGGTGACTTCTTTGGTGGAGGTGGGGACTTGTAGTAGTATGCGGGAGGAGGTGGTGACTTCACTGGTGGAGGTGGTGATTTATAATAGTATGGAGGTGGTGGTGACTTAGTTGGTGGAGGTGGGGACTTATAGTAGTATGGGGGAGGAGGTGGTGACTTCACTGGAGGAGGAGGTGACTTGTAGTAGTACGGTGGTGGAGGGGATGGTGATGGTGGTGGTGGCGACTTATAGTAGTAAGGTGGAGGGGGTGAAGGAGAGGGTGGTGGTGGTGATTTGTATACATAAGGAGGAGGTGGTGATGGAGAAGGAGGAGGTGGAGATTTGTAAACATATGGAGGTGGCGGTGATGGAGACGGAGGTGGTGGAGACTTGTAGACATATGGTGGTGGTGGCGATGTTGAGGGAGGTGGTGGAGATTGGTAAACATACGGTGGTGGTGGCGATGGTGAAGGGGGTGGTGGAGACTTGTAAACATATGGTGGAGGTGGCGATGGTGAAGGCGGAGGTGGCGATTGATACACGTAAGGTGGAGGCGGCGACGTGTAAACGTACGGCTTATCAGCAACTACACTAGTGGCTATCAAGCAAAATGCCACAGCATATACTACTCGAGGCCATTGCCCCGGCTTCCCTTGGTTTCTCATTGGGAAGTGTTGTTAAGAACTACTGGTTTGCATGTTTGTGGAAGGGAGTGGCCCTTTTTATAGTGATGCATACAATCATTGAGGCAAATTATATACATATATTAATGGTGTAAACAAGCTGGATAAAAGCTTTTTCTACATAAAAAAACGTAACCAAATCTCTTACATTTTCAACTATTGGATGATGGCTTCCCACTAAACTGAGAATTGTATTAGCTCTCGGCAGTAGAGGACGTGGACAAGTCAAAGACCAAGAGTTGGTGATATGCAGTACGGCTGGATTATATGCCAAACGCGTTCAAGCAAGTTGAAATTTCTCTGCAATATGTATAATTTAGAAAATGTATGCAAGGGAAGGAAATAGTGTAAGGTAGGACAAGGTTAAGTCAACCCACAAGGTTTGAAGGCTTCCAGTAGCAAGGGCGTCGGTTCAGATCTTTGCAAATTGCAGATTTTGCATAAAATGTGGGGGTTCTTGAAAACAAGAAGTGGTCAGGACGACTACCATGAAATTGTCAATAGATGCCATTTTTTCTTCATTACTTGTTCTCTTGTAGACTCTGTTAATCCCTTTTAACATTCTTATTTGACAAAGTATCTGCTCTCCGTTATATGTTAAAGTTGGGTTAAATTTAGGAGCTCTTTTGTCTAGAAACTTCTCGTTTATGAATTTACACTCCCTTATCCTTGTTAGCATTGAACTTGTGACTTCCCTTTGTTTACTCATGTATCATTTTCAGTATATCTATATATACCTGTCCTTTTACCTCTTATATTCTCTGGATATACCAAGGGGATATGTAGAATTATGGGTTAGATGCAGCAGCTTTAAAATAATGTGTATCTGTTTATGGTTAAAATGCTATGCTTGGGTCCTTGGGAGGATTTTATATTTATTTTGGTGCAAACTCGAGCATGCTAGGTTTTGACTGAACTAAGTGTAAATACAAGGTTCATGATAAAACAGTACGATGTCAGTAGTATGCCTTTCGGCTTTCTCACTTCTTTTCAGACGATCCGGTGGACTTAGGCAATATCTTCTAAGGTTTTTTTGTTGGGATCAATCGAAGAAAATAAAATCTATTTGGGGTCAATTGAAAAAAAAACGACAAGGTCAATTGAACAAAAGTCCAGATTAAAAAATAAAGGGAATCTTGTTTTTTTTCCTGACTATTTTGCCCCTTACTTAAGCCTCATGTGCCTTGCACATGGACAATTAACGAGGCAAAATTAACATAGTGACCTAATTGAAATCAATAAAAGAATTTAATAAAAAATTATCACTTAGACACAACTCGAAGTACAGTAACTAAAGTTAAATTTACTAAATACTATAGTGGTCAACCGAATAATTAACTCTTCACATAATGTAATAGGTGAGGAGCATCATGACAATTCTTATGATTGGAGAAATGCAATCCAAGTTTCTCACGCTTAGCCATTATAATGTTGGATTCGATTATCCAATGCATGGCTTCATGTAAAGAAAGAACGAGTATTACATTCTTTCATCTCAGAGTCTGTGGTCTATTAGAAGGTGAAAAGTCATGAGCCGTCACATGCGAAAGATATCACACTTTTGAGTCTTTGTAATTGGTCGAAATTTGTAACTTCACCCACATGTGAAATACTGAATACAATTTCAACAGTTTTAGAGATCGAAGAATGTAAATTAGTTATGCCTGCCATAGCAAGAAGTGGTATTGGTCACCTTAATTGCGGAAAACTGGTGAGGGCTTGGAAAGGCAGTGGTAGCGGAGGAGGAACAACCAAAGAAGGCTATGGAGGACGAGCTCAAAGTGGTGGAAGCCGCGGAAAAAAAACAAGGTTGGTGGGGATCAGATGCTCAAGGCTGGAATACATGAAGAATCGATTGAAGATGTGATGGAACCTCTCAATAATTACTTTGCGAATTGCATTTATGATGAGGAAAAGGTGTTGAGTTGTACACCGTGTGGGATGAAGCCTAAACTAGATAAATCTATTACATAAGAAAAAAAATTGCAGAATTGACATTTAAAATTTTAAACAAAGCCAGTGAGGTATAAAGCCGCTGTTTAGGCTCTAATGCAGATCCATAAATAGAATCAATTTGGTGAAATTATGAGGCTTTAACCTCTCTCACCAGACTAACTGCATGACCAACATAGTTTTGTTTTAACCAAAGTAACAGTTCCATCAAGAATTCATTTGCCACTGAAAGCTGCTTTTCATTGGTTTCATAATGCTGAGACCTTTGGACAGTTTTGTTTTGCTAAATACATGGAGGAGAGTGGGTATAAGATAGGTTTCTGGTAAAAACCAACCCACCTATGGCTGCAAGTTGTAAGGTGTTGATAAATCCATCAAAGCACTCTTGTGTTCTTTTTGTTTTAGTGCATTTTATTGACCGATCTGCTGCGGCCAACTTAGACACTTCGCTGAAATTATCCTACTCTGGTTCGATGTAAACGAACTTAACGAATTGGACAGAGTCTTTTGAGGTATCAGTGATCCACACTTTTGCAACTCTGGCCTGCTGGTTTGACACCGTATACAATCTCGATGGGCTTTTCTATGGTACATCACCGAAATACTAAAAATTGCAAATAGATCCCTTGAAAAACTGATTTCATCTGCATCCGCCTGGAGCAGGTCCTTCAATTCCTCTGATGGCTACATTGTAAGTACACGAAGCCGCATCTTGGTAGCATTCCGTATGTGCCACGAAATCCCCAGGATGTGGGTATTAGCTTAACTATATGACCTCGATAACTGAACTGGTTTACTACTTGAGCTGGGTTCTTAATTCCAAGACACTAAACAACTCGATTACCTTTCTGTTGCTCATATTGTTAGTCCCTTTAGTATGTTAACACCCAATCGTGCCACCACTCAGCCATACATTGTACAGGCAGTTGGCTAATGTGGATTACATAATGACGCACTGAAACCAACACTAGAGGATTAAAATTTAAAAAGACCCTGAAACACGTAAGGTTGTAATAAAATTCAGGCAGAATTTATCCAAAACACCACGATATACATTGCTAGTTAAGAGGCAGCCTCATCGAACCAAAATCCAAAACAGTAACGGGAAAGTGTAGAAGAGGACATCTGTTGATTTAAGAGCTTTCTTTGCATGCATTTCGTGTAACAATTTTAGCAGTTAACTTAGTCGAACGGGTAAGAGGTAACGGTACGCAAGCATCACTTTGGTCGTATTAAACCTTGAGACTTGTATATCGATATTTAGTAGTCAAACGGGTGTACGTGAGACAGAGTTGGCAAAGAAAGAGATCGGGGATTTTTCCCCAGTTGCTTTCACGACTTTTGGTGTTTAAACTTGTGGCGCTATATAGTTTGGGCGGCTTCTGGGAAAAGTTATATAACAAGCTTTTCAGATATTAGTATTGTTCCACCCAATGCTAATTTGGTAACACTAAGATGTTTTAGGCAAGAAAATGTACTGTATAATTCTGAAGACCAACCAAACAGGTCCCCCTCAGATATATATATCAATTAGAGCAGATCATTTAGTTCATTCTCGTGATGCAGAATGTTGTGTTTCTCTGCCTCCTTCCTTATCCAGATGACTCTTTGTTAAAAGTCTTACTAGTTTGAGCAAAAGATTGAAAAACAATTCAAGAAATATAAAATATAATATAAAAGAACATGTAATTCTCTCACATTTGTTGAACAAAATCATAGCACATTAGGTTCTTATCATAACATTTGAAGTTGAGTATTTCGTTGCCTAAGTACAAGACATTTTACAGTGAATTCTTCAGAAAGGTACACAAAGCTAGGAACCCCTTAAAGACCTTACTTATTGACATTACAATCGATAAGAATGAAAGCAATGGGAAAAAAATTCAAACATGGCAACCACGACGAAGTTGGCTATTATTGTCACGATCGAAGCTTAACCAAAGGTAGCAAGTCCTAATAGTGTTTTGGAGGTGGCGGAGACTTATAATAGTATGCAGGTGGAGGTGGTGACTTCACTGGAGGTGGTGGAGATTTGTAGTAGTACGGAGGTGGAGGTGACTTCTTTGGTGGAGGTGGGGACTTGTAGTAGTATGCGGGAGGAGGTGGAGACTTCACTGGAGGCGGTGGTGACTTGTAGTAGTACGGAGGTGGAGGTGACTTCTTTGGTGGAGGTGGGGACATGTAGTAGTACGGGGGAGGAGGTGGTGACTTGACTGGTGGAGGAGGTGACTTGTAGTAGTACGGAGGCGGTGGAGACTTCTTTGGTGGAGGTGGGGACTTGTAGTAGTACAGGGGAGGAGGTGGTGACTTTACTGGTGGTGGAGGTGACTTGTAGTAGTAAGGAGGTGGTGGAGACTTCTTTGGTGGAGGTGGAGACTTGTAATAGTACGAGGGAGGAGGTGGTGACTTCACTGGTGGTGGAGGTGACTTGTAGTAGTATGGAGGAGGTGGAGACTTCTTTGGTGGAGGTGGAGACTTGTAGTAGTATGCTGGGGGAGGAGGTGATTTCACTGGTGGTGGTGGTGACTTGTAGTAATACGGAGGCGGCGGTGACTTCTTTGGTGGTGGTGGGGACTTGTAATAGTACGGGGGTGGAGGTGGTGACTTCACTGGAGGAGGTGGGGACTTGTAGTAGTATGCGGGAGGAGGTGGTGACTTTACTGGTGGAGGTGGTGATTTATAATAGTATGGAGGTGGTGGTGACTTAGTTGGTGGAGGTGGGGACTTATAGTCGTATGGGGGAGGAGGTGGTGACTTCACCGGAGGAGGAGGTGATTTGTAGTAGTACGGAGGAGGAGGCGATGGGGAAGGTGAGGGTGGTGACTTGTAGTAGTACGGTGGTGGAGGGGATGGTGATGGTGGTGGTGGCGACTTATAGTAGTAAGGTGGAGGAGGTGAAGGAGAGGGTGGTGGTGGTGATTTGTATACATAAGGAGGAGGTGGTGATGGAGAAGGAGGAGGTGGAGATTTGTAAACATATGGAGGTGGCGGTGATGGAGACGGAGGTGGTGGAGACTTGTAGACATATGGTGGTGGTGGCGATGGTGAAGGAGGTGGTGGAGATTGGTAAACATACGGTGGTGGTGGCGATGGTGAAGGGGGTGGTGGAGACTTGTAAACATATGGTGGAGGTGGCGATGGTGAAGGCGGAGGTGGCGATTGATACACGTAAGGTGGAGGCGGCGACGTGTAAATGTACGGCTTATCAGCAACTACACTAGTGGCTATCAAGCAAAATGCCACAGCATATACTACTCGAGGCCATTGCCCCGGCTTCCCTTGGTTTCTCATTGGGAAGTGTTGTTTAGAAGTACCGGTTTTTATGTTTGGGGAACGGACTAGCCCTTTATATAGTTGTGCATACGGACATTGAGGCCAATCATATACATATTCAATGGAGTAAACAAACTGGATAAACCCCCTTTGTCAATAAAAAAAACCCAGCCAAGTCTCTTACATTTCCAGCTATTGGATGATGGGTTCCCACTAAGCTGTCAATTGTCTTGGCTGTTGGCGGTAGAGGACACGAACAAGTCAAAGACCAAGAGTTGGTGACATGCAGAATGGCTGGACTATAAACTTGTATTATAGTTCACTCCTAAACGCGTTCAAGCAAGTTGAAAATTCATCTGTAAGGTGTATAGTGTGGAAAATGTATGCAATGGAAGGAAAAAAGCGTAAGATCGGACAAATTTAAGTCAAAACTACAATCTTTGGAGGTTTCCACTGGTTATAAGGCATTGGGTCATATCCTTGTAAATGGCAGATTTTGCTTAAAATCACCAATAGATGAAATGCCAAAGTCACTATCACCAATAGATGCCAACTTTTGTTCACTACTTCTTCTACGTTTTATGTTTCTTAAAGTTTGGTTCCTATCTAGAGTTGTTTTGTCTACAAATATACCCCTTAGTATCTTACTAGCTTTGATCTTAGGACTACCCTTGTTTCATCCTATATTTCTAAGTATCTGTGTCCTTTTTTACCTCTCAGCTATCTTTGTATATCAGGTGGGTGTATTATAGAATTATGGGTTAGACGCAGCAGCCTTAATATAATGGGAATCGTGCATAACATGCAAGAACTTCATAGTTGGCAATGGTGTAATTGAACAATTGTAGAACTTGTAATTATAAAGCATCACGCTTCGTAGTACAAGTACGCGTCACGGACCCCTTTGTAAACTTCATATTCCTTGATCACTTTATAAGAAAATTTGAACTACACCGAGATTATGCACCAGATTCATACACCAGACAAGTTACATAGTTGCATCAAAGCAGCGGAGTTATACAATAAGCACGCTCACCAAACACAGAAACTGATTCTACAGTATAGTTGGTAACAATGTAGTTGACTTCTGGCATAATATATGGTTAGCATGTCATGTGACTGTTGATAGTTTTTTTTAAGGGGAATATGGTCGATTGCTTAAGATATGAAAGTAGGAACCAAATCTTCCAATGGCTTTTAAGACGAGCCTTTAATATCCTGCACCCATTTCAAATTTCGTGGGGAGGAGACGCTAACAACTCACAATAATCTTTTGTCAATGGTTTTGTTATGCCTCCTTTCATTTTATTAAGTAAATCGTTTTCCTTGTGATCCCTCCATTGTGTGTCTGTGCGTCTGTCGGTCTGTCACGGGAGAGAGAGTTTTTTTTTTTTTTTTTTTTGGTTATTATTTTTTAACCAGGTCAAACATGGTTTGGTGTATTCCAAATGCTTTTTAGGGTTACCCAAATAAACTAAATAACAGTTCAAGTAAAACTCTGGAAGGAAGGTACGGTGCAGCCGACTAAGAAAGGACAAATTGATGCTCTTTAGTATGAGCTCCTAGTTATAGAGAACATGAAAGTGCCCGTAGGACTTCTATTTATGAAATGCACAATGAACTAGCATTAAGACTAGGTTTGTATTAAGTGTTGTAATACGTCGTAATATATGTGCATGCAAACTGTACCAAAAGACCGGGATGATCGGATAAACCTATTTTATATATGCCTCATTCGTACATTCGTAAAAAAACCTAAAAAAAAGTAAAACTCTTTTGTCAATGGTTTAGATATGCCTCATTTGATTATGTACATGGTCTTATTCTTTTGATCCCTTCACAGAAAGACATCTCTCTGTCTCTCACTCACTCTCTCTCTCACTCTCTCTCTGTAACTGGGTCAGACTTGGTTTGTCTTTCAAATCTGTTTTCCAATGCTTTCTATGGTCACCCATATGGACTAAATAACATTTCAAGTTTCAAGTAAAAATAAATAAATAAACGGCGGAAGCTTCTTCCTCTTCTTCTCTTTCTCTGTCTTTTGGGGATTTCAAGTTCATTTCTAGACTTGATCAACAGGCTGCCTCGATCTCGTGTACCAGTTGGCGGGTAGGTAAAAGCGCTGATCTTCAGGCCAGCCAAAAGCGACTGAATTCTGGCCACCCAAACATGTAACTGTTCACATAGTTAAGGATATTATTAGGTACTTGGGGTGACTTCTGACTATTTGAAATGTACTCACAATGGAACAATAATGCAACTATGATTTTTGTAAGTTTATTCGGATCATGCAAATGCATATTTTTGCAGCTCAACCTACTATTGTACGAATCGTAATAAGTCATGTCATTTGAACTACTTGATGGATATACCGTACTTTCATCTCAAAATTACTCATCAAGTTTTTTTCTTTTTGACAGTCCCAAAATATTGCTCACTTTCTAAAGTTATAAATTTTATAACCTCTCTACTTTTACCCTTTGATTCCCAAACATCCACTACTACTCGCGTCCATTCAACAACCATAGTTCACTGCCTCGTTCAATTATTGCTACCGCCGCCTCTTTCAACCACGTTGACACCGCGTCCTTCAATCACCGTCGTTGCCTTCTCCTTCAACCACAATAGTAGCCGCCTCCTTCAGCCACCGTCGCCGCTAATGTAGATGATAGTGATTTTCAAGGAATATGTCAATAAATAGATTTGTTTTCGTTCTTTTTCTTTTTCAATGGTGGATTTCTTTCTGATTGACGTATCTTTTATTGAATAATTTTAGATTCTGATATAAATTTAAATCTGATTCCACCTTACATCCAAAGCTGAATATGTTTTAATCTCTGAACAAAGTTGTAAACTAGATATGAATGTGATGAAGCTGTGGGTGCTCTGAATTGACATACATGTATGATTCCTGTGCACCTGTGTTACAGATTGTCGTTTGGACCGGTAAACAATGGTGATGACTATTTGAATATGTAACAGAGAAGAGAGAGTGTGTGAATACCGACACAAGAGGGGTTTGGGGGGGGGGGGGGGGGTTGATATAGTCATTGTATGTGAGCAGGTGAGTAGAAGTATCTAATATGCAAGCATACAATAGAGAATGACCTGCCATTTGACCACGTTCTTAATCTTTGTGCGGGTCAAATCAAAGTAATATTGTGAGACGGAGAGAGTATTAGCCACGACAAAATAAGCAAATTTTACAGAGTTGTGTGTAAGTATTTAGACATTCCATTGTGATACAATTCATAAGAACTATGATTTCCATCAAACTCATAATTCTAGTAAAAGGGGATTACTGATTCTAATCAAAATTAGAAATCTGAAGAGAAGTCTAGTGTTGGACATTGAAAATTTTATCAGTCCCTGATTTCTACATAGTACCTCTATTGAAATTTAGGCTTTCTTGTACTCGAAACTTTGTACTTTGCACTACTGTTACAAGTAAAGCGTTGGCCTCTTTGGAGGCCTTTTCAACCCGGCAAATTGACCTCGGATTTGTCTTGGGCTGCAATTTGGGCAAGCTGGACTGGCCCATGAGCCTGACCATGCCCAGCCCCCTCTCAAAAACTCATGTCCATGCCCAGCCCAACCCACCTACGAGTCGAATAATATGTGTTCACGCCCAGCTTATGAAAATTTTGGCGGGTACGAGCTGAACATGGGTTGCCCATGTGTTGTCCTTAGTTAAAAATTAATTTTGGTTTACTTCATCTTTAAACGTATCAATTACCATTCAAGTCTATTAATTGGTCATGAGCTTTTGTTCATTGATTTTTTAAACATATCAATTACAAATCAAGTCTACTAATTAGTATAATGAAGAAAAGTACCATAAAGTCTCAAAATGTATTTAAATATATGCATGAAAACAATGTTTTAGAATAAAATAAAATAAAGTAAAAGACATTAGTCTCGAAATAATTTAAAGAAGCCTATTCCTATAATAAATAAATAAGCAAAAAAAAAAGTCTTCAAAGATCTCCAAATCCTTATGTTTCTATGATTTTAAAGACTTAAAAAAATTTACATATCTTGTACAAATTTAATTTATAAACATCATTTTTGTTATAGAAAAGTTAGACGGGCTTGATTTTTCACGGGGTAGACGGGCCTTAAAAAACCTTTGTGCATGTTCAACTCATACTTTTACAGACTCAAAATTTTGTGTCCACGTCAACCACGGTGTCTGTTAAAGTTCATACTCATAATTTTACGGACTCAAAATTTTGTGTCCACATCTACCACTATATCTGTAAAAGTAAGTTCATACTCATAATTTTACGGATTGGCACAAATTGTCTACGGGTTGCCCGGTCCATATTGCACCCCTATACTCCGTATTTGCCTGCTAGGCTCACCGTTGGGACTGGCCTTGCAACCTGTGGGCAGCTCATGGTTAGGTCGTGACCGTCAATATTGTTCATAAAATGGGCGTTGCTCATGGACTCCAACCTGTAGATGGAATATGTTGGGCTGAATTAGCTCGTTCAACCCGTCCAAATTGCACAGCTAGATCATCTTTGTTATGGTTTATTCCAATGCCCACCACTGTCTTCTCTAATGAAAACACACCATTCCTACCATTCCATCGGAGTTTTTCTTTTCTTTCCAGTTGACAGGATTATACGGTTTTTAAGGATTTTCGGAGAGCAGAAATTTTTTATTATGTCAAAATCATCTTACCTAAAGAGGGAGGTCCACAGCAATAAGTTTCTCTAGAGTAAGCCCATTACAGTTTTTGTCTAAAATGAACTTCCATTGTAAATGTCAAGAGTTTTTTAGCTTCGATCAGGATTAAGGAGGTTAAACGATGCGTAGGGCTACTTCTCATTGTGTAGCTCAGGCCCAAGTTGCCTCTCTGATGGACTGAAGGAAACCAAAAGGCATCAATTAGAGAGTTGTCCAGCTTCACAATCCATTGGAAAAAAATAAAATAAAATTCCTTGACGAGTTCACCAATGTGAGAAAAAAAAAAGTGCAACTTGATCCTTGATAGGCCAAGAAGAAACCTCAAATTTCCATCCAGCAATTCTGAAGTAAATAGTTCTTGCAATGTATGGATTTGCAGACTCCAAAATTGCCAACATATGTATCCAGGATTCCATTAATTGAATTCAGTATTCATCCAAGTTGAACAGAGAAGCTTTATACGAATGTGAACCTCTAAAAGAATGATACACTCCGTATTTAAGAAGGAGAAATTGAGAACAAAAGAGGAGAGAATGAAACACAAGATAAAAACAACATTGAAGCAACTCACTGCTGACCAACAGTTTCTCTTAATGCTTTGAAGCACCACCAGCAAACACCTCCTTGTAACAAATGGGGCAAGCCTGAGAAAAAAGTTAAAAAAGAGTCATCAACATGTACTTGATAGGATAAGCACTTAAAAATTTTCCTTGGGGGATTTTAGTGGCTCGCCTTGTTAATGCTGAGCCATCTACGGCCACAACCAGCATGGTAGACATGTTTGCATGGAAGAGTGATTCGTCGGTCACCTCGTTTATATTCCATCTGGCAAATCACACACCTGTTTACAGCAAAGAAAGTAGACAGAAATAAGAGGGAGCCAAGAAAAAGATGCGGCAGCTCAAGTCAGAGAGATGTAAAGGAATAAGAAAAGTCCAAGGCCGAGTCATAAGAACACATATTTGGCTTTTGGTACACCTGCCGTGGAGCGAGAGATAAGCACGTCAAGAGGTTTAGCGCACACAATTGACACCTTTTTGAAACGTATATGCCAGACATAGTAAGTTAAGCAGACGATACATATTTGTGGAAGAAAATAGACGTAAATCTCTAAAATCCCTACTCAGCGTCAAGTCAGCCAGCTTACCCTACAGCCAGACGCCTATCCAATCAATCTCAAATACTTTGCTGAGTTTATAGCCACGCGGTAAGATCAAGGACAGAGACATGCCTGGTTTTTAAGGTAACTTTTCTAGGTCATGTCATGAGTGGTAATCACTGAAGAATTCAATGAATAGAAAAAAACCTGGAGATTGCAAAAATGTAACAGCACGCTTACAGCTACAGTGTTTAAAGGGTGGGGGAAAAGGCAGACAGAATTTTTATTATGCCTGTATTCACCTCTCATCCTTCGATTTTCTTCTTGAGAAGAAGCCACACTTGAACTTCGAGACAGGGAGCAAGGAAATATGTTCATGTGAAAGACCTCGGCTTTGAGTTCCAACTGCCTCACCTAACTCTAGTAATTCCTGCAAATGAAAAGGTGTCACTGCTATCTTCATGACATCCACAGAAATAGAAGTCATTGTTATGTACGAGCCAAATCTATAAGACCATTTAAATTCATTACTCTAGGTTTCAACAACACTTTGATCGTTAGTTATAACAAAAATCTATTCAAGAATGATCAGCTACTACGAGGAATTGTCATCTTCGAGGCAATTTCATACCCGTTATATCAAATTTTTACATTTGAACAGGCTCTAGGCACTTGCATAAGTGGCATAAAGGAAAACTGACCATTTATAAAATCAAGATTCAGTGCATGAAAGAGTATGACTAAACAGTAAAGGGCAACTCGACTGTCCCTCAATTTGTATTGCTTCATCCAACTTTTCTGTGGTATGTCAGCTTTAATTAACAATCGTCATGACATTTTATCTCGTAAATCAGTACAGTCTCTTGGACTCCATCATCTGAACAAAACCATCAAATAACCCATCGAAGACAATATTGTAGAAAAGGGGATGGCTCCATTATCGGTAGTAGGTAGTACGATTGGATACTATAGAAAAAGTTGACAAGCTGATCCAAATTTGAAGGACAACTAGACTTGCCCAAGGGATCATGCATGTTTAATAGAGAGCATTGCACCTTTAATTCCTCCAATATTTTGGGAGGAACAAAATAATGAACAATGACATGAAGTTAAAGCATCACTAGCTTTTGTAATTGCTCAATAAATATGGCACCTTCAACAAAATTGCTGAATATCATAATGGATAGTACAAGTACGAGTTGACGGGAAGAATTTGACGGCATGGTTTCACACATATAGCATGCAGATTTTAGCCAGTTGTCCATCATATTGTTATCTTGAAGATAGATTGATATGGTCAAGCGAGGCACTTAAATCGTGTTAGGCCATCTAACTATTATGCGAACTGTTCATGTAAAACTTGAGTTACTTCGATAAGATCATCAGACTATGAATCAGCATTGATGCAATTGTTACCTGAATAGGCTCCCCAGTAAGAACTTCCAATCCTGGGCCTAAAAAAATGTAATTCTAACATGTATCGACTAGAGGCGTGAAGGATCGTGTAAACAAAATAGTACCTCAGTCTCACTTATATCACCACGCTAACTCAGCAGCAGTGAGAGACAAGCAATCAAAATGTCTGCTAAGCAAGATGGTGAAATTAATTTGTTGCACATTTAAGCAACCGACTGTCACCAAGAAGAACGGATAAAAGAATCTGATGGGTGGAAAAAAGGCACGGCAGATAGCATCGTCACGGAGAAGTCATTTTTTAATCGGCTTAAGTAACTTACTGAAGAAAATAAAGACACTTCACACTGCTAAGAGGTGGAAGGTTAGAAGATTTACACAAAATCCCATTGTTGAAAATACCAAGAGATGCATATAGTTCTACTTAACACTTTGAAATGGAACACATCATTAAATCGTTCAAATATTACTTCTGACAAATGCATCGTCTACTAAAACAACGCTCAAAGTTGGTCCCCCAACCCCTTATCCCGTCTTCTCTCTTGACTGGGCCCACATTATGCTTTTTATTTGTCAGTCATGAGTCGTCTTAATAAACGCCACAAAAGGTCAGGGCCTGTGATTCACCACTTTGCTGGCTGGACATGATGTGGCACCTTTGACTCTTCAACTACCTCTCTTACCTTGATGAATAATCAAAAAGTCCCAAGACAGAGAAAAATTGAAAATCAACAGAGAAGAAAATCACGTCAATAATCTCATCTTTAACACTCTTTATGCTTTTCTTTACCTTTCTATGACCTTTTTCCATAGTCTTTCAAAGGCACCTATAACCACTCAAAGTTACTTTGCTTTTTCAAGGTATGAAGTACACTAAACCTAGTTCTAGAAATCACTATAATAAAAGAAAAAGTAAAAGTAATATGGACCGGCCCGTACATATATCAGAATAAATAAGAAGACAGAACAAATAAATGTTTTTTTGTCAAACCTCATAAGTCATGTTGTCAGGATCAATGCTGTCTTGCCAAACAACCTGCATTAATCCACAGAAAAGGAGCGAATTAAGTGCTTATCGATCCTAACCTGAAGAATGTGAGTGAGTCAAACATAAAAAGAGAAACAGAAAGAGAAAACATGACGACTACCAATTGAAACCCTTCACACCTGATAATCACGTGAATTGTGCTGACTCCGGGGACCTAGAAAATTGTAAGGAAAATTTTAATTAATATGGGGCATAACATATTCAGATCTGTAAGTTAGTACTTGCAGGTAGGAACATGATTACTCTACAAGATGAGAATCAAAAATAATCTGCAAGTTAGTACTTTAAAGAGGTAAACAACCATGTGCAGAGGACTACAAAGTAATAAAAGTGAAAATTTATCCACATCATGCAATAATTCGCCACCATCCCAAAGTAAACCTCATTTCCTTCCTATCATGTCCATAAGGACTCCTATCAGAAATTTTTTGAGCAGAGGTTTCCACTTTCCAAGAAAATTTCTTGTCCAACATAAGTTGAATCATAAAAAATGCTCACAGGTAAATTATGCAGCAAGAACCTCATTGTGGAACTATTGTCTGACAATCTTCAATGGGTACGCTTCGAAAACTCTGAGTGCAGTCTTTACATTACCACAATGTGACATTAAGAAGTGAAGTTGGACCTTTCCCTGCAGGGATGGCTGTCCCCAGCTACTTCAAGACAGGTTCTCTAAGTAACTGCAAAACTTTTGTTGCCGAGGAAAGATGGTTCGTTGCCACGTAGAGGTGCAACAAAGGATGCAGTCTGAGTTGGCTTTTGACTAGGCAAAGTGGGAGACAGCAAGGACGGAGTTAGGGCTGAAAGCAAGGCTCCCCGGACAGGTCGCGAGGGCTGGCAGCGCCGCGCAGGCAGTGTGACGACGAACAGGGCCGGCGGTCGACAGTCCGTAGCGGGGGTGCAGCGTCAAGAGTCCGATGTCAGGGGTCCAAATGTGTTTCTCTCACTAGAACTCCAGAGAGAATGTGTTTTAGAGAGAGAAAGTGAAATGTGGAAATGAGGGAGAGGTCCTGAATAAGCTCCGAAATCCACTATATATAGGCACAAATATGCGCGTGTCATCAGCCGACACGTGTGGGGGTCCCACAGTCTTGATTGTCCGTCGGATTGCCGGTCCCCGAGTTCGCGTCGCCCTGCCCTTGCAGCGTCCCTCTGTCTGTCTGAGGAGACTGACCACACTGCGGTAGCATGGTCAGAGTAGCCCGTTGCCCCAGCCTCCAGTCCAAGCCCTTGCTGAATCCCACGAGATGCGTCAAGAGACGCGCGGAGATCCTGACAGCGACGAGGGTTGCCCCTGTAGCCAACTGCCAGGCGGACTAGGCGCGATGCCCTCCGAGGACCTGCTCCCGTCTCGGAGTGACCCGCGGTTCATTACCCTGGCGGTGTTGATGTTCAATGGTAACATGAGCGGCCATGCTATGCTCAGAGTCCGTGGCGAGGGGTCCTCGTGCCGGAGCACTACGAGCGGAGCCCCCCGTGAGTCTGTCGGGTGATTGTGCCGGCGATGGCCTTAGGGTTGTAAGCCCATCCTTGTTGCGAAGGCCGGAGCCTCCGGTTGATTGTGCCCGCGAGGGCCGGAGCCCGTCGGTTGATTATGCTGGCGAGGGTCGGAGCCCCCGGTTGAGTGTGCCCGCGATGGCCGGAGCCCGTCGGTTGATTGTGCTGGCGAGGGCCGGAGCCCCCGGTTGATTGTGCCGGTGAGGGCATTAGGGTTGCGAGCACGTCCCGCGGCGAGGGCCGGAGCCTTGTCAGTTTGATTGAGCCGGCGAGGGCTTCATGGTTGCGAGCCCGTCCCGCCGCGAGGGCCGGAGCCCCGTCAGTTTGATTGAACGGCGAGGGCTTCATGGTTGCGAGCCCGTCCCGCCGCGAGGGCCGGAGCCCCGTCAGTTTGATTGAGCCGGCGAGGGCTTCATGGTTGCGAGCCCGTCCCGCCGCGAGGGCCGGAGCCCCGTCACTTTGATTGAGCCGGCGAGGGCATTAGGGTTGCGCGCCCGTCCCGCCGTGAGGGCCGGAGCCCCGTCACTTTGATTGAGTCGGCGACAGAGCGTCGCGCTACTGAAGATAGCGGGTGAGTGTTGTTTGGAGCGAGAAGTCAGTGCCACTCGGCAAGTTCCCCCCTTCGCAGGGCAATGGAGGCCGACCCCCTTGGGTGGCCGACCCCCTTGGGTGGCCGACCCCCTTGGGGGAGCACACTTTCGATCGCCGTCCGGTGGTTCGTGGCGCGGAGTACTTTGACCGAGCAATCTTGTTGAGCGATGTTGACCGCCAAATGGGTGACGTGTCGCGCCACTAGGATCTCTTAGCGGGCCCCGGGGTGCGGTCCAGAATAGGTTGTGAACATAAGCCCCCTGCGTGCGGGGTGCGCGGAGGGGCAACCCGAGCGGGCATCACACGCATAAACGGTATTGGATGCACTGGGCATGGTCGTCGCTCAGTGCTTAGAGCCTGTTGCGAAGGTCGGAGCCCCCAGGTGATTGTGCCGGCTACTGCTGTAAGGTTGGTCGCTTTGATTGAGACGACGATGGCTATAAGGTTGTGAGCCCATCCCGGATGCGAGGGCCGGAGCCCCGTCGCTTTGATTGAGACGGCGATGGCTATAAGGTTGTGAGCCCATCCCGGATGCGAGGGCCGGAGCCTCGTCGCTTTGATTGAGACGGCGATGGCTATAAGGTTGTGAGCCCATCCCGGTGCGAGGGCCGGAGCCCCGTTGCTTTGATTGAGACGGCGATGGCTATAAGGTTGTGAGCCCATCCCGGATGCGAGGGCCGGAGCCCCGTCGCTTGATTGAGCAGGTGAGGGCCGGAGCCCCCGGTTGATTGTGCCGGCGAGGGCTTTAAGGTTGTGAGCCCGTCCCGCCGCGAGGGGTCCTTGTGCTGGAGCACTCGGAGCGAGTCAAGGTAGCATCCCGGAGGAGCCGTTTACCCGACTAGCCGAGGTAGCATCCCGGAGGAGCCGTCTACCTGGCGGAAGGAGAGTTGAAGAGCTCCATGGCAGAGATAGTGTCCCGGAGGAGTCGCCTATCCCCGCGGGTGATGTATACTCCGGAGAGTGGGTTGAAGCATGTTCCATGACCAAGGCAAGGTGCGCATGGTGTGGTGAATGAGTGTGGTGCCCGGTGGGCATGTAATATGATTGTGGCGCACGGGTGCGGTGACTACCGTCGTGAGACAATACCTAGTGCCAGGGCACATATCACGAGAACAGTGCATGAGAGCGGCGACGAGTGTCGCGGGACGATACTTGGTGTCGGGGGCACATATGATGCGAATGGTGCATGAGAGCGGCGACGAGTGTCGCGGGACGATACTTGGTGCCAGGGGCACATATGATGAGAATGGTGCATGAGAGCGGCGACGAGTGTCGCGGGACGATACTTGGTGCCGAGGGCACATAGTGCGACAGAGAGCCAGTGGGATGGATGTATCAGTGGCGCGGCGCATGGGCATGACGACGTGTGAGAGTGCGGTGCGCGGGCGCCGGCAACGAAGGTCGCGGAGATGGCGCAAGGGCGACGAAAGTCGCAGAGGTGTCATACGGACGCGGGCGACGAAGGTCGCGGAGATGGTACGCGGGCGACGAGAGTCGCGGAGATGGTGTGCTGGCGACGAGAGTCGCGGAGCTGGTGCGCTGGCGACGAGAGTCGCGGAGCTGGTGCGCTGGCGACGAGAGTCGAGGAGCTGGTGCGTGGGCGTGGCGACGAAGGTCGCAGAGACGAGAGTCGCGGAGCTGGCGCGCGGATGCGGGCGACGAAGGTCGCGGAGATGGTGTGTTGGCGACGAGAGTCGCGGAGATGGCGCGCGGGCGACGAGAGTCGCGGAGCTGGCGGGCGACGAAGGTCGCGGAGAGAGAGAGCACTGGCGCTGGCGACGAGGGTCGCGGAGACGGCGCCCGGGCGCTAGCGACGAGGGTCGCGAAGACGTTGCCCGGGCTACGGGCGACGAAGGTCGCGAAGACATTGCCCGGGTGATAGGCGACGAGAGTCGCGGAGATGGTGCACTGGCGACGAGAGTCGCGAAACTGGCGTGCGGGCGCGGGAGACGAATGTCGCGAAGATGGCGACGAAGGTCGCAGAGATGGTGTGCGGGCGACGAGAGTCGCGGAGCGCGCGGAAGCGGGCGACGAAGGTCGCGGAGATGGAGCGCGAGCGACGAAGGTCGCGGAGAGAGAGCGCACGGGCGCTTGCGACAAGGGTCGCGAGGACGTTGCCCGGGCTACGGGCGACGAAGGTCGCGAAGACGTTGCCCGGGTGATAGGCGACGAGGGTCGCGGAGATGGTGCACTGGCGACGAGAGTCGCGAAGCTGGCGAGCTAACGCGGGCGACGAAGGTCACGGAGAGAGAGCGTACGGGCGCTGGCGACGAGGGTCGCGGAGGCGGCGCCCGGGCGACGGGCGAGAGTCGCGAAGTCATCGCGCGGAAGCGGGCGACGAAGGTCGCGGAGATGGAGCGCGGGCGACGAAGGTCGCGGAGAGAGAGCGCACGGGCGCTTGCGACAAGGGTCGCGAGGACGTTGCCCGGGCTACGGGCGACGAAGGTCGCGAAGACGTTGCCCGGGCGATGGGCGACGAAGGTCGCGAAGACGCGGCCCGGGCGATAGGCGACTAGCGTCGCGAAGAGGGCGCATAGGCGCTGGCGACGAGGGTCGCGAAGACGGCGCCCGGGCGACGGGCGACGAAGGTCGCGAAGACGTTGCCCGGGCGATAGGCGACGAGCGTCGCGATGCTGTTCGGCCGTCACTCGTGACGTGGCTGTGAAGATGGTGGTGTTGGGGCGATGGGTAAGGGCCGAAGAAAATGGCCGAGAGGGTGGCCTTGAGTGAGGGTGGCCGAAGGTGGGTGGGTCGACCATGGGGTCGGCGGGGTGGTGGGGGTCGGCGGCGCAGCGCCTTCGGCCGCGCGACGGCGGGCTTACGGGGTCAGGGAAGAGGGAGAGAAAGGGGCCGAGGGGGGGTCGGCCAGGGGGTGGGGGTCGGGGTGGTGAGTCGTCGGCGAAGGGGGGGATGATGAAGGAAGAAGTGGAGGCGCGGTTCAGCGCGGCGGCTGCGGTGCGCGGGCTTACGGGGTTGGGGGAGAGGGAGAGAGAGAGGCCGATGGGGGGTCGGGCCGGGTGTGGGGTCGGCCGGGGGGGAGGGGGGTCGGGGTAGCAGGGGCCTCGGCGGGGGGTGGGTCGGCGTGGTGGTGGATGTTGAGGAAGAAAAAGGGGGAAGAAGATGAAGGGGATGTCGTCGGCGGCGGCGCGGTCAGCTGAGGAGGGGATCGGCGAGGAGGCGGGGTCGCGGGAGGAGGGTGATCGGCGGGGAGGGAAGTCGACGCCGGGAAAGGGGCTGCCGGCGGTGGTCAAGTCGGTAGGGAGGCCGAAGGGTCGACGGCGGCGCAAGGCAGATGCGGCGCAAGATAAGGGAAAGAGAAATGGAATTAGGGTTAGGGTTTGAGGGAGCGGGTCGGGTTTCGGGCGGGCGTGCGGGTTGACCAGCTGGAACTGAGAGAAAAGAGAGGAAACGGGGCGAGGCAGGCGCGGGTCGGGGCCCTCGCGGGTGGGTTCGGCCCACCTGGACTCCTTTTTGATGTTTGACTTGCAAATGAAAATGAAATGCAAATATTTTTTTTTTTTGGAGCCTATAAAAGTAAAAGGAGCATGAGGGGGGGGGGATGAAAATTCTTGAATGTTGGAGAGAGCACCAGAAGGTGAAAGATTTTGCGAAAAATTTTCTAAGTGTAGAGAGAGGGTGAGAGGGGGATGATCCGACCATGATCATGTAGGGTAGCGAGGGCGGTTCGAAAAAAAATCTAAGTGTTGAGAAAATTTTCAAGTCTTGAGGACTTTGCTAAGTGTTGAGCTGGGACAAGGATGCCGAGGGAAGCCACGAGGGGTGATGACCCGACCGCGAAAAAAGAAGAAATTTTTTTAAGTGTTGAAAAAGTGAAGAGGGTGCCGAGTGAAGTCGCGGGGGTGGTGACCCGATCGCGAAAAATGAAGAAATTTTTCTAAGTGTTGAAAAGTGAAGAGGGTGTCGAGCGAAGCCGCGGGGGTGATGACCCGTCCGCGAAAAACGAAGAAATTTTTCTAAGTCTGGAAAAGAAAGGAAAAGGGCATGAGGAGGCGATCGCGACCACGAGGGGTTGAGATGAGAGGGAGGGGGGACTTAGGACGGCGGGCAGGTATGGACGACCGACTAAGTCACAGAGGCGATAGCTAGCGTGGCTCGAGCCACCCCGCGCACCACGTACCAAGTTGCTGCAATGTGAGGCGGAAGGGGTTAGGAAGTGGTGAAGCCCCCAAGGGAGTGGGTGATGGCATCAAAGGTGGTGCCATTAGAACGATGTTAGCTTGAAAATTTTCTAAGTCTGGAAGTGACAGCCTCTTGGATGGCTGGGTCGAGGTTGTGACTGGTAGACCTTGATAGTCCTGCGTTGCTGAGTCAAGGTTGCTTGAGTGTGGCAGACTGCAACACGATGCTCACCTCCCCGGCAGAGTCGCCAAATGTTGTCGAGGAAAGATGGTTCGTTGCCACGTAGAGGTGCCACAAAGGATGCAGTCTGAGTTGGCTTTTGAGTAGGCAAAGTGGGAGACAGCAAGGATGGAGTAAGGGCTGAGAGCAAGGCTCCCCAGACAGATCGCGAGGGCTGGCAGCGCCGCGCAGGCAGGGTGACGACGAACAGGGCCAGCGGTCGACAGTCCGTAGCGGGGGTGCAGCGTCAAGAGTCCGATGTCAGGGGTCCAAATGTGTTTCTCTCACTAGAACTCCAGAGAGAATGGATTTTAGAGAGAGAAAGTGAAATGTGGAAATGAGGGAGAGGTCCTGAATAAGCTCCAAAATCCACTATATATAGGCACAAATATGCGCGTGTCATCAGCCGACACGTGTCAGGGGGTCCCACAGTATTGATTGTCCGTCGGATTGCCGGTCCCCGAGTTCGTGCCGCCCTGCCCTTGCAGCGTCCCTCTGCCTGTCTGAGGAGACTGACCACACTGCGGTAGCATGGTCAGAGTAGCCCGTTGCCCCAGCCTCCAGTCCAAGCCCTTGCTGAATCCCACGAGATGCGTCAAGAGACGCGCGGAGATCCTGACAGCGACGAGGGTTGCCCCTGCAGCCAACTGCCAGGCGGACTAGGCGCGATGCCCTCCGAGGACCTGCTCCCATCCCGGAGTGACTCGCGGTTCATTGCCCTGGCGGAGTCGATGATCAATGGTAACATGAGCGGCCATGCTATGCTTAGAGTCCGTGGCGAGGGGTCCTCGTGCCGGAGCACTACGAGCGGAGCCCCCCGTGAGTCCGTCGGGTGATTGTGCCGGCGATGGCCTTAGGGTTGTAAGCCCATCCTTGTTGCGAAGGTCAGAGCCTCTAGTTGATTGTGCCCGCAAGGGCCGGAGCCCGTCGGTTGATTATGCTGGCGAGGGCCGGAGCCCCCGGTTGAGTGTGCCCGCGATGGCCGGAGCCCGTCGGTAGATTGTGCTGGCGAGGGCCGGAGCCCCCGGTTGATTGTGTCGGTGAGAGCATTAGGGTTGCGAGCACGTCCCGCGACGAGGGCCGGAGCCTTGTTAGTTTGATTGAGCCGGCGAGGGCTTCATGGTTGCGAGCCCGTCCCGCCGCGAGGGCCGGAGCCCCGCCAGTTTGATTGAGTCGGCGAGGGCTTCATGGTTGCGAGCCCGTCCCGCCGCGAGGGCCGGAGCCCCGTCAGTTTGATTGAGCCGGCGAGGGCTTCATGGTTGCGAGCCCGTCCCGCCGCGAGGGCCGGAGCCCCGTCACTTTGATTGAGCCGGCGAGGGCTTCATGGTTGCGCGCCCGTCCCGCCGTGAGGGCCGGAGCCCCGTCACTTTGATTGAGTCGGCGACAGAGCGTCGCGCTACTGAAGATAGCGGGTGAGTGTTGTTTGGAGCGAGAAGTCAGTGCCACTCGGCAAGTTCCCCCCTTCGCAGGGCAATGGAGGCCGACCCCCTTGGGGTGGCCGACCCCCTTGGGTGGCCGACCCCCTTGGATGGCCGACCCCCTTGGGTGGCCGACCCCCTTGGGGGGAGCACACTTTCGATCGCCGTCCGGTGGTTCGTGGCGCGGAGTACTTTGACCGAGCAATCTTGTTGAGCGATGTTGACCGCCAAATGGGTGACGTGTCGCGCCACTAGGATCTCTTAGTGGGCCCCGGGGTGCGGTCCAGAATAGGTTGTGAACAACTTTTCTATCCCTTTTGTGTAGACTTTCGTGTGTCTACAACTATGGAACTAATTCAAGTAAACCTTTGTCGCACACTAACTGGTGTCGGCGACATGATCCCCTATTTGCAGGATTCTCGTAGGTACGCCACGAATCTCCCTGAGATTCTTGAATTTGGGTTGAGATCACGAACTTGGTAGCCTCGGATTCTTCCCTCTCGGTGGCACCATTGTTCTAAATGGTCATCATTAAATAGGTTTAGGGTTTTCCGAGAGAAAGAGGAAGACAAAAATGACCACGCGCTGGGCTGAGAGAAAGCCAAGCTGTTCTTGGTTCTAATATTTGCTGGGGCCGGTCGCTTCGCTGGGAGGCAGAGAGCACGTGGGAGGGGGTCTTTCGTAGTCGTTTTGTCACACGATACATGACTCTGAGGAGGCCAAGTCAGGCTCTTATACATCTAATCCATTGGTCAAAAAGCTTTGCACAAGTACTTCACGCATAATATTAGATTTTCTGCTGAACGACAATATAGAGCAGCGGGGCACTATAATACAAAATAAACAATGATTCACACATGCAAGTTTGTATACCTATTCGATGCAGAAATTCTTAATATAAATTGCTGATTGCATAGCTATATATTATATCTATTTAGCAAAGCCGCTCCCAACTAGGATTCTTGTAGGTGCTTACGATCCCCCTCCAGCCCAATCCCGCTCAGTGAAACTATGCATGATCCTTCTCTTCCACTCGCCTCTATCCAAAATCATGTTCTCTGACATAGCTCTAGGAACTAAGTACTTCGTCTCTAATCAAAACTACCTCTTATTAGGCTGCATCAACTTGGCACAAAATTACTTTTTCCCATTGGTCTAAACAACTTTAAATAAATGCTCTCTCAATTCCTCAATTACAGCCACCCCACCTCGGAAATATCCTCAGTACTTATTCCTTGCCGCTCACCCACCTAAGCTTTGTATGCCACTTAACACTTATCTTATATGTGTCACATTTTTTAGCTTCCCAAAACTTCAATTCATACAGCATATTTGGCCTCATTGCCATCGAAATATTTATTTTTCATTTTATCAGTCATCCAGAAGCAATCGTCTGTTTGTCATGCCTACTTGTTCATTTACTTATATCCTCCTCATGCAATAATGATCGAAGACGCAGAAAATCTTCGTACCTATGCACATCCATATCCATATACGCAGCCGTCCGCCTAATCTAGCTAGCGTTGCAGTCTAAATAATCTATCTTAGGTCTACTTACACTAAAGCCCGTGGATTCTGAAGTACTTCTTACAACTCTAATGGTAAAATGAATTAACATAGTATATTCAACAAACAAGAAACAGCACATACCTCATCCTGGATATTCCTAGTAAGCTCGTTCATAACAAAGCAAAGAGTCAGGAACTTAATGCTGGTCGGGTACAAGTCCTACGACATTACAAACAACTGATCTACCACTTGGTGACAGACCTAATTATTGATCTAGAGTTTTAACACCCTGCTCATTGCCAGGTATTGATGAACGAGGATCCCGGGTGCGGGTGTTCTGTGCAGGAGGATACTATGAATATGACTTTACACAATAGCTAATTGATAATTCTTGCGCCAAACTGTTTGCTTAGCTGATGTGCTCATAAAAAGAACTGTGCATTTTCATTATTCATGTCGCATCATTATGTCCCCTATATGTCTGCTAGAAAGGTTACCTCGAGTGACTGGGACATGCACCCGGTGAAGTAAGTTGCATGGAACTCAAAGTCGGCAGTGACTTATGATTGTTGGGATGCCAAAGATTGGCCCAGTTGCTCCAAGTGCCACAGACTTTGCCAGCCAAGATGTTTTACTGTACCATACAGGCATTAAAGGGTAGTATGCACACAAATGAGCCCAAGAAAATGTGCCAGGCTAACCAACTGATATATAGCCCTAAGAAACTAGGGGCAACCACAACCAGGGAAGTTCATATAGTTAGACCAGGCAAAAATAATCCATCCCCCCGATCAACCTGACCCGCTGAAAAAATCTGGGTACGGGCGTAAGAAATTGGAGACCCGTTCATTTTTTACCCGTACCCAAACCGACCTGTAACTTCCGGTTCGGTTCGGTTCGGTTCGGGTTAACCAACTTTACCCGGATATTTGTGTGTATATATGATATTAGGGTTTTGAAGAGACTAAGTATTCTCTCTCTCTCTCGCTGAGAACTTCCACTCGGCACACCATCCACACGACAGTCAGTCGGTCACCACTCACCACCACCACCCTCCATACTCCACACTCTTCCCTTTCGGCCGTCAACCACAGATCCACGCCTCCGCCATGGATTTCTCCCCTCAGACCACAGATCGAGTCCACTTCCATTGTCAATGCAGACAGGCAACAAAATCACCTCACCGTCATGGCCTACCGCCTAGAACCCCTCCGCCGCCTAACCTTTCGGCTGTCAACCGCAGATCCACACCTCTACCATTGATTTCTCCCCTCAGACCACATATCGGAGTCCACTTTGCCGCTTGTGCTACTGTTATTCTGAAAATGATTTTGTTATTTATGTGTAATTTGTTCTTGTTTCTTTGTTGTTTTTGACTTTCAAGGTTTGAAACTGGTTTTATAATCTATCTGTGTTAAAAAATATCTGTAACAAGAGTATGCTAGTAGCAAAAAAAAAAAGAACCAAAACTATAAAAAGAATGTGAATCGTCATGTTGATCAATATATTTAAACTGGTTTTTAGAACAAGAATCTGATTTGCCCGTGGGTTTACACGGACCTCCCAGGTAGGGTACGGGTGTTAGAAAGGACTACCTAGATATATTTGGGTAAAAACGCAGACCCGTTTTACCTGCACCCATCCAGGTATGACCCGTACCCCGAGGGTAAACCATTTGCCAGGTCTACATATAGCTGTGGTTGTAGAATGGGTAACTTGAATACTCAATACTTGCCCCTCAACTGTGGCCAAAATCTTCTTCATCAGTGCACTGAAAAACAAGCTCGCCACTTAATTATGCTTGAGATTCCAACGAAAAACTTCATCCTCTACAATCATCATAAATGTCAACTCTTTCAAAAGTAGGTTGAAAAAAGCACCAGAAAATTGCCACCCTTGAACAAATCAATCCTATATTTACAGAATAACTCGCTGGCTCCCCTATATCACTCCTAAAAATTAGCAAATCCACCAAAAACAACAGAATCCATTGTGATCCTCACTGGTTAAAGACAATAATACCTCTCCGTCTATATACATACCTTTCTCCTCTACACAAGCTCCAATTGCAGAACAGGTCAGTACCAAACCTTGGCACAACCCAGCAATGCAAAAAAACAAAAAAGAAATTGCAGTGCGAGGTTCCCAGGTACTTCGCAGCACTAGATTACAGGGTGGGAGTGGGAGCCGTTACGAGATTCGATGAGGCTACCTCCTTTTAATTTTCATGACTTTCCCAAAGGAAGGTAGGAAGGTAGTGCAATTCGAAGCATTTTATGCAAGGCTCCAAGACAGGTGTCACTCGAATTGGAAAATTTAGCAACTAAGAGTCAGGTTGTCACCCCTCAAGTCAAACTCACCACGTCAAACATCTACCCAAATTTTTAACCTCTTACCGTCGCCCAACTCAAATCTCAAGTGATTTCTGCAGTCATTCCAGACACTGTGAGAGCAAGGAAGTTAGCTAGGTTCTATTTCAATAATGTACAAAGAAGCAGAAAAACTAGCAGTGAACTTTACTACTTCCCCTTACTTGCTCGTAGAATTGAACAAGACACTCTTATTAGAAAAGAAAGAAAGAGAACAGATTTTTAAAAACCACCAAATCTTACCTAATAGAACCTAACTTGTATTAGTTCCCATCTATGCATGTGAGGAAAGGAATCGAGAGATAGCCTTTCCATTGCACATCTACCTCCAATAAGAAACGTTGAACCAGGGAGAGCTTTCACAAGTTAACTATGGAGATAGCCTATCCACTGCATAATTACCTCTAATAGTAAAAATCGCACCAAGGAAAGCTTCCACAAGTTAATTATTCCTAACATTGCAGACAAAGAGGATGTATAATGACTGGATTTCATGAAGTCTGCTTCAAAGATTAATTACTTATTGGAAATTCATCACAATTAAAATTCATAACTTACAGTCTACAGGATTAGCATGTGAAGTTGATCTTGGATGTCCTTCCCGTCGAGTACGTACAGCTGTCATCAGCTCATCGGGCACAGTTGAAGAGTTGTCTAGATGAATATCATACTCATGAATCCCTGGTGCACGGTCGTCAACCATATATGTGTGGTTGTAATCATAATATGAGAGACTTCCAGGTTCAGATAACCCAAATTTGTATGAACTGGTATTCACCGAAGGGTATGCGCTCTCCTGCACAAGTAAGAGTTAGTAAAATAGATTCTTTCGTAAACTACATGTGATTTCACTGTGCATATAAACACTCCAAAGGTAATATGTAGATCAGCATTCTAACTTTATCTAAGTAGGCAAGTAAAAAGTGCAATTAAGCACACATGCTACTTTCTTAAAATAGGAGATATTTAAACAGGAGTAAACCAATAGAACAACCCAAGTCATGTGTAGTTAATATCTGCAATGTGTGTTTGATTGTTGTAGATATTATGAATCGTGACAAAGAACAAGATAATAAGCCCACACACAGCCCTAGTGATGTATATATCAATTTGCATTCTGCTAATACAATTGTCACATGATCACAGGGAAAATAATGGATTCTATATTAACTTCATTCAGAAAGAACATGAATGTGCCAAATTAAATTAAGTACCTGTGCGTATGGAGCATCAGCAAATATGAAGTTCATATGCTCGTATGTAAAACCTTCAAAGAAATCCATAAAGCCTCCTGTTGAGCTATAAGGTCCGCTGGAGTTTACGTACTGAGCTTCCAATTGTGGGTTCCAGCTCATTTTGAAAAGCGCAATTCAGTCATAAACATCAGAGGAGAACCGATGCAATTGATAAAAAATCAGTATCCCCAGAAACCCAAGCCCATCGATTCAGTCAACAAAAATTCGGGGTAGGATTATCTTGGCCAAGCAGCTTGACACTTTGCAGAATCCTGCAATACCAAAACCAGTCAGCAATCATTGAAATGGGTCAGCAAATTAAAGAGCTGTGGGATTGGACTGAAAAAATGATAAACCCACTCCAAAATTGAACTAATGCACCATTCTTGTGATTATGGAGTGCATTTATCACTTCCAAAAAATAATTAAGCCTGACCAGGTCACAATTCCATGTTCAGTTCTGTACAAAATAGCTACAGAATTGATTCTATCGAAAATCTTTATTTCTCTAAAAATCCATGACATGAATATAAGTACTAATCAAAACTGTACGTCCAACATAGCATTCCTCAATTTAAAGTCCTACACATTAGCAAATGAGGTGTCATCCCATAATACCAATATTCCGGTTCTGAAAAACACAAAACCCAAATCGGAGATGACAAACGATGACCAAAAGGGAGGCACCAAATGCCAAAGAAATAACACCCAGTTCACATGAACAACCTGTATGGTCTTAAAAAAATAGAAACAAGAAGGCAGGCCATTGAATACCTCAGTTCACGTTATCCACACCCCAAAACACACAAGAAAAATTGTTAATCACAACCGAGCCACAAATCAACAAGAGATATAGACAATGATCAAGATTAAAATAATCATATGCTGGGCATTATAGAAAAAAGATATAAAGGAAGAATTGATTCTTAAAGAACCGACATTGATGGCTTTTTTCAAGTCCATGTGAGCCTTTAGCTGATTAGTATGGATGAATCAACCAGCCCTTCTCCCTCTTTCACTCTCTCTCTCTCCCCGCATGACAACCTTTCTCTCTCTCTATAACTCCACACACACCCACTTTGTCTCTAATTACCCTTTCTACTCATTTCTTCTTCTCTCTCTGCACTCACAGACTCTTCATTCGGTCTGGGTGATGGGGGGTCGGGGGTGGCCTTTTGCAGAAGCAACAGAGACACGCGAACTCCGTTACCCCGGGGGCACTGATTCTATGTCTCGCGGCGCACCTACATCAGCAAGTCTTGCATGGATATGCCCCAAGCCATCTGTACCAAAATACTCATTTTAGTATAACACCTCTTTTTAACATTATAAAAAAGTTCTCAAAAAAAATACAAAATAAAAATATTAAATATTAAACAACACACACTTGAATTTTTAACAAATTCTAATTTAATAACTTTATTTTTGCACAAGGGGTCATTTAAGATTCACTAGTCAAAATATATTCTAAAAACCAGCCGTTATATTAAAGAATATTATATTTATTAATTTCATTTTCATAAACGTGTGGCGTGTACCACCATAACTCGTTTCAATAAAGACACTGACTAGGTGCTTACATCGTTTACGTATCTTACTTTTGTTTTGTTAGCAAGTTTCAATCGACGGTAATGATTAACATCCAAGGTAGATAATTATTCACCATAAAATTTGAAAAAATTAATTGGTAACAAGAAAAAGATTTTGATATTAGGGTTATTTGTCCACACATTAAGCTAATCAAATTGAATAAAGAGTTGTTCACGTTAAGGAATTTGACAATGAAGAGCCTTTTTCTTGAATTCACGCAAATGTGTACATGAGTGCACTCTTTATTTTGTATTTTTCTAACAAATGAGTGCACTCTTTATTTTGTATTTTTCTAGTTAACATTACATGGTAAGAAACGGGAAAAGGGCTAAGATCTACTCTTTTCTTGCTTAATCCACAATAAACAGTAAAAAGATTTTGCGATTTTTTTTTTCAGTTTTTGCTAACAACCTTGTCGTCTATATATATGTAAAAAGTCGTTAGTTTTGCAAAAGAAAACTTTTAGTGATTAGATGATAAAAATAAATTTTAATTTTCGCCTACCAAAAAACAAGATTTTGGCCACACCATTGTTTATTAGGATATGCTAATTCTTCAATTGAGATGTCTCCACACGTCGTCCTTTGCTCATTTCAATGGGGGAGCGCTACCTAGATAAAGACCCCATTGCACCCAAGTGCATACGTTGTCGGTGTATACCCCCGATCTCACTTTCGCTTCGGTACCAAACATTAATTATTTTTCTCTTACAGCAAGTGCATAACTTAAGAAAACATCGCCCCTTCGCTTGCCATCTTCTCCGTTTTCATTTTCGTGTTTTTCACGATATAGAAGTGTTGTTTTCTCATTAAAACATTTATCTTAACCTGTTTTGATGCCAAGAAATAATAATATTTTACGAAATGTTATTCTAAAGGATATAAGAATGCATCTACTTGTTAGAGAAATATTTTTTCAACACAATCATATGTGCAAATAGGTTAGGTGAGTTTCAATAACATATTTACAAATATTTGGTTGGATTTGGTGCTTACATAATTTATAAAGGATAGTCCAAATGAAGTAAAATGTAAAGAGACCTGCCCAATGAAGGCACGGGGTGCTCAATATAGTGAAACGAATGGTGATGAGACACGTGGCCTACGGACTGCTTTGTCCAATCAGATTAAGGTACAGTATGGATCAGGGAGGTCATAGGCTACACTGTATTCTGACTGTTTACTAGCTTTTGACCGGTAACCGGATGTATCGGATCCTAGTTGCAATATTAAGCGACACCACTTTGATTATTTTGTATGAAAAGGTAAAGCGTAGGGAATACCGGTTTCTTGTCGATTACTACTTCTTTGTCCGCCGGTCAGCTGAGCAGATTTAACTACCTTCAATGGGGGCCAACAAATTTAGTTGTTTAGTCAGGTCTAGCTGGACCAACTTCCACTAATGCGTTACCTAATACTTATAGGATTGACAAAATGCAATTCCTCTTTAAACTTCTTATTGCCAACTTCCATGGATCCACTGTGAGTTCCGTTTTGCGCAACACATCGATATTGTCAACGGTTAATTTTTCTACGCTCTCAATCGGTCAAAGCAGCGCACGCTCAAGTTACGTGCATTTTCTCCATTTTTTTAACGATTCTTCGTAGCTCAGAAAATTATTTTTTGTGTGGTCCATTGTCGCTAGCGTGACGACCTCGGCGCGCCTCAACCTTCGACAGCCTCTTTTGCTCAGTCGGACGCGTGCCTTCCCCCTTGGGGGTTGGCCGTAGGCCGCCTTCCCCTTAGGGAGTTGACCTTCCTCACTAGCGCATGCTCACTTCCTTTTGTTTCGGCCAAGAGCTATCAAAGTGTCACCTGCGCGCCGACTCCACGATGACAGCCGCTCGCGTCCGCACGCCATCTCTGCGATACATGTGGACCGCGTCTGCATGCCAACTCAACGTCGCCCACACCCACGCACCGAATCCGCGATGCCAATCGACCGTCGCCCGAGTGCCGACTCCATGACACGCGTCATCGCGCCCGTGCGTCGTCCATGCGTCGTCCATGCGTCATGTGCCACTGACACGACGCCCACTTCCGCGGCAGACGTCGCCGTGCCCGTACGTCATTCCCGCGTCACGTGCGCTCGGCACGACGCCTACTTTCTCGAGAGACATCGTCGCGCCTATGCGCTGCTTTCATGTCACGTGCCCTCTGGCACATTGTCATCGCGCTTGTGCGTCGCTCCTATGTCATGTGCCCCCGACACGCCGCCTTATTCCTCAATGCCCGTAACCGCGCCTATCTGCCGCTTTCATGTCACGTGCCCCTGGCACGATGCCCTATTCCGCGAAACCCGCTGCAACGCCCGTGTGCTATTTTCCATATCCCGTGCTTTTGGGCTCCGCACATAGTCGCCACACCATGTGCCCTCACCATGGACGTGAAACATGGTTCGACCTGCTCTCCGGAGCGTGCAGCATCCCGAGGGGCTCCGCTCGCAGTGCTCCGACATGAGGACCTTTTGTAGCTGGATAAGCTCGCTCCCTAAGAAGCTATCTCTGTTTGAGGTGGCTTGCATGACACTAGGCATGCCTGAGTTGTGACAACGTCGCTCTTCTGCTAATGGTGATATTTGACGCCCCCAGGATAACGACCCCCGGGTCACTCTGACACATGAACAGGTCTTTGAAAGGCATCGCTCCTAGTTTGCCTGACAGTCAGGAGTAGGGACCCTCTCCCACCACTATCAGGTTCTCCGCGTGACGCCCCCCAATGAGACTAAGTAAAGGCTGTGGACCAGTGGCTAGGGCAAGGGCGTACTTTGATCATGTCAATATTGTGTGGTCAGTCTTTTTAAACAGGCAGAGCGAAGCTGTGTGGGGCAGTCCAATAAGCACTGGCATTTGTGGACTCCCTTGGTGACGTGTCACTCCCATAGGGTGCCACGTGTCGGCTGATAACACTAGCATACTTTTGCCTATAAATAGTAAGCTTTGACTTTATTTAGGACACAACTTGACAAAAATCACTTTCTTACTCTAGAATCTAGAGCTACATAATCCTAGAGAGAAAAACATAATTGGACATAACATTTGACCATGACATTGGACCTTGACTTGGACCTCAGCTTGGACAGTCAATTATCGACCCTATTCGTCTCAGCCCTCGTCCTCACCACTCCTCAAGCCTTGTCTGGCAAGCCTTGAATTTTCTTGACAGATGGAGAACTATGATTTTTATTTCTTGTTCAAATTTTGCATGCACTTATCGGTTATTGATTACCTCAATGCTCAAGAGCGGTAGCAGAAGTCTCCATGTCCTTAACTTCGTTACCCTGTTGTCTCTTCTTCTCTGGTTTAGTACCTCCTCGCTCTCTACCCCCGATCACACACAAGTACACCTCGTCTTTATTTAGTACAAATGGCGCATCATTGGTAATTGTGGACATATTAACCATATTATAAAAAGGATGGAATGGAGGCTGTGTATTGGCTTGCTAGTCATTGACGTGTTGTTTATCATGTTTTAGATCTCTAGGCATGAATATGTGAAGCATACGATCATAGACGAGTATTTGATGATCGGAACTTGATCGCTTTCAAATCTTTCTATGGTGGATTGAAAATGGAGGTGATGAAGAATTGGGGTACGAAGGAGAGTAAGGAAAATATGCCGGCGGGAGATTGGATTTGCAAGAGATGAAAATGGAGGTTTTTGGTTAAAGAAAAAATAATAACATATGTGACAAAATGAAGACTATTGTAAGGAGGTAATGTGTAACTTACCCTTATATCGAAAGATGTTTCCCAAAAATCAAATAACCAAAAAAGATCCTATGAAAAAGGAATTTTAGATTTTCATGCCAGGATCTCATTGTTCTCATTTTAGCACAAAACGCGAACAGGAAATGAAAATTGATATGAGAGAAGATTTTTCAACTAAGGTAGAATTTGTTTCTCCTTTTTGTTTAGAAAAATAACTATGTTGCTACGAATACTACTATGATTTTGGACAACTTTCTTAGGTCAACAATGACCTTGAATTTTGACGATAACAATGAATTGTTGAGTCAATTATTAATATGTTACGTGTTTCTGAGTCTGTATCGTAAGTGAACACACAAAGATGGCGTTGAGAAATTCAAATATATATCTATATAATTTATAGCTTATAATACCCGAAGCGAGAAATACAATAAAATTCACCGATAGCTTCTTTGTACGTGACACTTCATCACATTATGCGTCCAACGTAAAATAGAATTTATAAAAACTATATACTAAAACAAAGAAATGTCACTAAAAGTTTTCAATATAATCTAGGATGGGGTGTCTATTTCTAGATTAATCTATTTCGATTTCAACTCCATCTCTGAGAGAAAGTAGAAGTTGTTCTTTAGTTCACTTTCTGTAGCTATTAATTTTGCTTTATTGTTGTTAATTTTTCTTTTTACTTTTTGCAATAATTGTAGTTTCATGTATCTTTTCTTTTAGGTGACAACATGGGGTACTATTTGAAGAATCGTATGCACACTCCGAATCAGGACGAATTGAGTCGTGTCGGCTGGTCGGGTCAAGGTCAAGTATTGTCATAGCCCATCGGATCGGGCTGGTATCACTATCTCGTGATTGACGAAGTAGGCTGTAATCAGAGTCACATGTCCAGGTTAGTCTACATGTGTTCCAGCTGGGGACAAACTTGATACTTACCTATAGGGGTGAACACGACTCGGTTGATTCGGTTTGGAGGCTGAATACCAAACCGAACCGACCAACTTCGGTTTGGAAAAAAAAATCTGAACCGTAGTTGAACGGTTTAGTTTTTACAGATTGAACGGTTCGGTTTGGACGGTTTAATCGGTTTGGGCCAAACTCAATTTTGGGCAAGTTTAGGCCCAAAAATTAATAACTTTTACATAATAATAAGCTCCCGAAAAATTGAAGTTTTTTAATTATAATTAATAACACTAAGTGAGATATAGGCGGCGAGTGAAAATGTGTGTTACGTTAAAGGATTTAGGGTTTATCCCATTTTATATGAGTGCTTAGATAACTAGGGTTAGTAAAAAATAACTAGGATTATGTAAAAATATATATATGTTATATTATATACAGTTGGTTCGGTTTATGCGGTTTTAAAAAAATTCAAACCAAACCGATCGAACCAAATGTACGGTTTGGGAAAAAAATAACCAAACCGATTGATTTTTAGACCGGTTTGAAAATAAACGGATTGGTTGGTTCGGTTTTCACGGTTTAAATGATCACCCCTACTTACCTAGGTACAGACCTAGACATTGTAACCTATAGAAAGGGATTCTTCACTAACTTGATAATTTAAGTCCAACAGCAATGTGCACAGGCTAGAAGTGTCAACTCATTAATAAAGCCAACAGATAATCGTCATTAAATCGGTCATTTCTTCTCTCTTTGTCTATCATACGCACGTTTAAAATTTCTAACATATCTCCACAACTAATTAAACTATGTCCAACAAATCTTGGTGGGCTGGACGTAAAGACTGTCGATCCATACACTGGGTGAATAGGCTTGCACTTCTAAATGAAATAGTGGCATGCAATTCAAAGACACAAAATCTTTTTAATTTTGCATTACCAGCAAAAATGTCACGCCCCAAAACTAAAGCTATGACTGTAATCAAATATCCTAAAATACGGCTATAAATCTGGTAATATCGGTTACAACAGAACAACTAATCCTTTAAAAGTAAAATATTTTCAAACAATAACATTCTAATACAATCCATCCACTTAATAATCCCTTACAAAATAATTTACTAAACGCAACAGCTAAACAAATTATACAAAGTCAATTTAATTAAATTACACACATCCGGATAAAGTTCTCAAAATAAACTACAATATCTAATTAACCACAAAGAACTCCCAAAACGCCAACATTGTCACACGGATCCTTAGTCACTTCCTTGACCTGTGGCAAGGGGCAAGGTAGAGTAAAAGGCTGAATTCGAATAACGCAGTAAGGTACCAAAAACGACAAGACATCAAAGCAAAACTAATAGAATCGAATGACAATACTCGATAAAATTGAGCAAACTAAATTCTTACATAAAATACCAAAACAAACGTGATTAAGCATTATATATGCACACACACACACACACAACAAAAATATACGATCACTATGTTGGTCATAAGACCCAAACGTTGAACCAAACTACAAACATTGTGCTACTGGTAGCGTGCTAGACGTCTATTGATTGCAAGCATATAAACAAAATAGTGTCCAAAGGACCCTCTCAAAATGAAAGTTGTTCAAACATAGTCGAAGCGCAGAAACGTGACGAGCGTGATAGACATTAATGAAACGGTACAAAATGGACGAGGTAATGACCTTGAGAACTTGTATAGAAAAATATGGGTCTAAATAAGTAGTGTACCTAAATTGATATTTCTTACAATGACTTTATCTAACTGAAAGGAAATAGTTTAGACAAAGATAGCATTTCGCAGACAAAAGAGAGCTTGAAGCTCAAAGTGCCTTAAGCACTAGAGTGTAATATCTCAATATAAGGCAATCTGGCAAGACCATGTACCGGTAATGGAGGGCTTATGGATGCAAATTCACAATAGAATACTAACTCACTATATTCAAGTCTACTTATGCCAAGAACTGATATGGGATATGAAAGAAACGTACGAAGCATTTAGTTCAGGCAGCTTAGCAAAGCAGTAATCTAGGCTGCTTTTGTGATTGAGGAATATTAAAAAAATACACATTGTTGCAGCTAAAAATTGGATCGGGAACCACACCAAAAAATAGGTCTGCAAAAGAGAACACAGAGTGACCGCCGAGTGAGGTTCCGGCAGGGGAACTCTCTGATGCTTAAGTCAGAGACAACTAACAATGTAGAACTCTGAAAAAGCAGTAAGACACAATGTATATGTGTGTGAAGTTGTCTCATACCTGAGGGGTAGACCCCTTTATATAGTCGTAGGAGGAAGACTCCCAACATGTTTGTGAGTCTTGATGGATAGACCTTCGGCCAGATCAATCAGGATCGCGTTAGGATCCTTGAGGATCATGTCACAATCCTTGATGATTTTGTTAGGATCCTTTTAGAATCCTAACTCCACCAATATGGTAACCACCAAATCCGTAACTGACCAAGATTGACCATGAGTCATAGCTGCCACGTGTCGTATGCTGATTGGGGTGTATTTTTAGCTATATCATAATGCCCCCCACTTTCTTAGCAAAAATGTTTGACTAAGAAAGTGTACTTTGAGTGTCCTTAGACACGCATCCAATTTTTTACGGACTTTTCTCGCTCTTGTAAATGCAAATAATATTTTTTTCGAGCGCCTTGCTGACCAAATAGTGCCCAAGAACCACAATACCTATTTTTTTGTTACGTAAATAACATTCTGGAATTTTTCGAAATTTTCTGATATTCCTCCGAATTTTTTGACCTTAAAAGCCCGAAAAATAATTTTATGCAATTTCTGGGAATTTTTCCTCTCTCCCTCCTTTTTTTTTAGGGCAAATTACACTTATATCCCTAAGGTTTTTGTATAATTACAGCCAATGACAATAGTTTGGTATAATTACACTTATGTCCTTTGACCAGACGGAATACAAAAATACATAACGGTTTTGATAAAAAGACTATATTGCCCTCAAGTTATAAATCTATTTATTCAAATGCCATTATCTTAAATTTTTCTCTCTTAAATTCTCTTAATTCTCTCTCTCTATTAAATTCTCTTAAATTCTCTCTCTCTTAAATTAATTCTCTCTCTCTCTCTCTCTCTCTCTCTTAATATATCTCTCTCTCTCTCTTCCCCCACCACCCCGCACACCACTCCACTGCTGCTACCACCTTCCCTCCACCCTTCCCGTTGTTGCGCCTCCCATTCCCCACCGCGGCCAACCAGCCACGGCGAGGCAGCAGCCGGCGACGAGATCGGCGGGATTGTGGGTTTGCGAAGGGATTGCCGGGATCGACGAGATTGTGGGTTTGCGAAGGGATTGACGGGATCGGCGGGATCGTGGGTTTCCGAAATAGGGTTTTAGAGAGAGAGAGAGAGAGAGAGAGAGATGCTGGCTGTGTGGGTTTGCGAAGGGATTGCCGGTAGCGTGGTGCGGGGAGGGGCTTGCCGGCGTGGTGGGGTGCTACGGGGAGAGGCTGCCGACATGGTGGGTGGTGCGAGGAGAGGCTGCTGGCGTGGTGGGTGTGTGGACAGGGGCTACCAGCGGCGAGGGGCCGGGGAAGGAGGGACTGCCGACGGCGGGGGCGGGGGAGGGAGGCGACGGCCGGCGGGGACTTCAAGAAAACATAAAACCTAATTTGCAAATTAGGGTTTCTTTTTGCAAATTAGGGTTTCAAGAAAACCCTAATTTGCAAATTAGGGTTTCAAGAAAATCCTAAAACTAAAACTGATAAATAAATCATATATAATAATAAACAAATATTTTTCAATATATACAGTACAAGGGGTAGTATCGTCATTTTAAAAATACATATTGATGACATCATACAAAAAATACAATTTTTGAACGGAACCCTAACAGATGGACACGGCTGATACATTTTAAAAGTGTTTGGTCACGGAATGTTACATTTTGAAACTCGTTGTCCTTGACTGTAATTATACTCTAACCTCAGGAATATAAGTGTAATTTGCCCCCTTTTTTTTTTTTATGGACTGAGGCCTGCTCGGGAAGCGGGCTCGGACTAGGATCTGTTCGGCGCTCGGACCATGTTCTGCTCAGATTATAATCTGTTCGGACTATGGGCCCGAGCTGAGAAGGCCCCATTTTTTTTTGTTCGGTCAGCGGGCTCGGACCACGATCTGCTCGGACTATGGGCCGAAGCTGAAAAGGCCCCATCTTTTTTCCATTGTTCGGTTAGCATGCTCGGACCACGATCTGCTCGGACTATGGGCCCGAGCTGAGAAGGCCCCATCCTTTTTCCCTGTTCTGTCAGCGGGCTCGGATCAAGATTTGCTCGGACTTGTCGTTCTGGCCTGCTGTGCGGACGCGGACCTGATGGTAGGAAGGCCCATTTGATGATCCAACTCCTTTATTAAAAAAAGAAGAAAGATCTGTGTGGTCGGGAAGGGAGTTGACCCCTAACCACGCTGAAGTAGAACTTAAATGAAAACCGCTAGGGTTTCAACCTGCAAAGTCGACCCAAACTTCCCAGGACTCCTTCCTTGTTGCAGACCTTTTCCTCCCAAATTCCAAAGATTGGAACATCCCAAAAATCCAATTCTTGTTCGACAACCCGACGGTTGAAGCCATCAAAAAGATTAGATTTCCTCCCAATCCAACCCAAGACTTAATAGCTTGGACCCCCAACCATTCCGGTATCTATACCACCAAGTCTGGTTACCTCACCGCAAATGCAAGCAGATTCTTACCCAGTCCGAATTTCCCTGCACAATTCTGAAAAAATCTTTGGAGAGCCAAAATTCAAGAAAGGCATAAAATCTTTATCTGGAGAATTGCATGGAATATCTTGCCTTTTCGACCAGCCCTTAGCCTGTTAAACCCAGTCATTGACCCGTCCTGCCCCTTGTGTGAAACCCAACTGGAAACAGCCCCCCATCTATTCTTGAACTGTAGCATCTCCAGGCTGATTTGGCTATTAAACCCCTTAGGTTTCCGCCCTCCACCAACTGCTGGTACGCATTTGCAATGGCTCAATTTTATCCTAAAGCCTCCTAGTTGGACCTTGGATGACCAACTTCGATACACGGCATTCACGACATCTCTTATGGACATGATTTGGCATGCACGAAATAGGCTCATCCATGAAAAGATATCGGTTGACCCTGAGAAATTAGTAAAGAGCATCTCTGCTGCCTCCTGGAGTTTGATAAAGGCTCATGAGAATCAAAGAGAAGCTCATTCCTTCCAGGAAGTTTGGTCACCCCCTCCATTCGGATGGAGAAAAATCAATTTCGACGCAGCCATTAGAGGTAATAAAGCATGCCTCGCCATCATCTGCCGCACGACCAATGGTATTGAATTTGGTTTCACAGAGCTTATCCATTCTAGTAACCCCGAAATCGTTGAGGCAAGCGCAGCGCTTTTGGCCATCAAAGTAGCTGTGATACACAAGCTGGATTATGTGATTTTTTAAGGAGATGCGGAAGTCATTATCAAATGCCTCAGAAATAATGATTCCGCTCCAAGCTGGAGAATCAAACCGATCATCGAAGAAGCTCTTGTGGCAACCTCTCGCATCTCCTGCTGGGACGCATCCTTCGTCCCAAGAGCAGCAAACTATGCAGCCCATAACTTAGCAGCTAGAGCTTTCCTTAGTAATTTCTTTAATTTTGTTCCCAAATCTTCCAATCTTTTGTTAAATGTGGAAGAAGTGTGGAACATTAGTGATTGTACTTAATCTTTTTTCAATGCAAGAAGTTATTCACCAAAAAAAAAATGGTGAACTGCGGATTTGTTTCTTTTCAACTAAGCTACGTCTTCTTTGCTCGTACTATGTTTTGTTTGGGGCTTGTATGAGGGTGTGTTGAGGTTAGAATGCTGGAGATGCAGAATTTACTGTTCACAGCACTGTTTATTGTTATGCTTAGTTAAGCTTTTTTGGGCTTCGCAATAGCTCTCTCCTTTAAAGGAAGTGATAATAAGGGTGTGTTTGATAACGTAATTAAGCACTTAAAACTTAAAGTTTTCAATGCTTTTCAATTAAGTGTGTTTGATAACGCTAAACTTTGCATCACTTAAAAAATTAATTCTTACCAAAAATAACTAAAATTTTAAGTCAGTGTGGACTTACTTAATGTTGATCACTTAATTCTAAGTGAGATGGTTAAAAGTTCTTTAACTTATTTTTACATAAAAATAATAATTATCACCACGGTACCGCCTCAATAAATTTGTTAGCAACACCGCCTCCACCACAATACAACAACCACCACAACCATTATTTCCTTTTGCTACCACCACCACAATTACCACGACCTAGTCACTATCACCACCACCACCGACAACATCACAAGGACAACGCCACCTCCACCATACCGTCGTTGTTGTCACCACGTCCATTTTCGTCAAAAATATTTAAAGATCCACCACACTACAACCACTGTCATGACCGTCATGTCGCCGCATATCGCTATCATCACAATTACCAACACTACGTCTTCATGCATCATTACAGCCACCATTGACACATTTTTGCCACCGTCGTTGCCGCCGCCGCCGTCACCACCACCACTACTACTCCATCATCACTGCCACCACCACCACCAACACTATTTTAACCCCCTAAAAAAGTTATAAAGTACATAAACAAATGTATAATGTTGGTAAAACGGATAAATTTGTAAATAAACAACTTTCAGACATTTGTTTTTTGTTTACCAAACATGTTAACTTATTTTTCAGTAAAAATTCAGTCGCTTAAAGTTTTCAGTTTCACAAATTAAGTGTTTAACTTTTTCAGCACTTAAATTTCAGTTTTATCAAACAGCCTCTAAGTCTATTTCTATTATCTATATCTATATCTATATTTTACCTATAAAAGTACCAATGTCGTAAATCATTTCTAGACGATTATGTCATCTGTTAGTCAATAGCAATTATACCCTCAATTTATGACTATTTTTTAAATTTGGTTAAAATTAAATGAGCATTAGATAATGAATATGTTCTAAACATTGGGAAATGAAAAGTCTCATGACAAAGAAAAATAAAAACAAAGAAATCCCTTTATTACCCCCTTTCTAATTTGGTTGAAACGAAATAAACATTGGATAGTGAATGTTCTCTAAATATTGGGTAATGAGAACTATGATATATTTTCTTTTTTCTTGCAATTTTGGGTTAGTAAATAATTAAATAATTGTAAAACTGGAAAAAAAAACGAAGAAACTGAAATACGTGAAAAATCAGTTAAGAAACAAAAAATTGTTGAAAAACAAAAACAAAAAATAATGAAAAACAAGGTTAATATACATTAAAAATGGGGAAAAATTAAGGTTTAAATACGGCGCAAATTAACAACAATTTTATACATAAATTATACTGCTTTTTAAAGCAAGATTACTGACTATTGAGAACAAAGAAGAACTATACATGCAAAAGATGCTGCAAGAAAGTTACAATCACATAAAAAGGATGAGCTTGTAAGGATGAGAAATGTGAACTTCCAATATCTTATGAATCAAGGTAAACTAGGAAAATTAAGAATATTTGTTTATTTTAACAGAAATATTGCCGATTCATTGATATTGATAAAAGCAGGTTCATGCTGAAGTTGGTTGTAATTGGAGACATTCCATAGGCATTCATAACATTGTTGGACGCAAGTAAAATTTTAATTGGATGTTCAGTTTCAAAATTGATACAATCAAAGAAGGTACACAAATTCATAACTATATGCCTTGTAAAATTTTTGGCAAGAACGACGTCTAACACTAAAAATTACATGCAGAATGGAAAGAATCTTGAGAAAATGGAAGGGAAAGAATTCAACTTCATCATTAAAAAGGCTGAAAATAACAGAATCCGAGCAAGGCTGATAGCACATGAAGTTCAGGAATATTATCCAACACAAGAAAATGATGGAAACCATCCAATGACAGCTGAAGATCCAGTGAGCATAAAACAAGATCACTTTAATGAAGGCTAAGATGATATTGTATAATAAAGTAAAACTACATCTTCTCATTCTACATGCTAAAAACTGAAAGCTTACTACCTGCATCATGAGCGACTCTCACAACACAAGATTATTGATTTTATGCACATTAACTGCATCTTAATATTGAAATTATAAACGTACATTAATCATAACATTCCTATATATTGTTTTATGTATAATTGATTTATATGCACATGCATAGTAATTGTCTATATTGTGAGTATTGGTTTGTGGTTTGGACATATATAATGTTTCAAATAACTTCTCATTAATTGTTCGCTAAAAAACCCCTTTCCCTTTTTTGGTATTTAAAGAGAAAATGAACTGGTCTCATCCCTCAATGCCGCAATCAACAGACAATGGTTCTCTCTTTGTAACTTCTTTGTTTAAACCAAAAAAGAAAAAAAATTGTCTTTCTAAGGCTTTGAGTTCTTCTTTCTTGTTTATTATTCAATGAAATTCTTTTTTTTAATAAAAAAAACCTTTATTTTTGTCTTCTCGTGATGAATAGGAAAAAAAAAATCTAGAAAGCTCACAGAACCAAACCAAATTACAATAAAATGATGAAAATTATAAATCTTAACTATATACCATAAACCAATGTAATAGATTATAAAAACAAAGACGTAGATTGATTTTTTTAGTTTCTCCATTTACTTTTAATTTCTTTTCAACAGTAACATCAAACATTTTTTCAATTCAGAAGCCTGTAAAGAAGATTTTCAAATATTGATCATAATTGCAAACATCAAATATACATTTCTTCTAGAACAAGTCACAAAAGAAATAAGAACATACTTGAATTATATTATTTGATCCAAAAACTCTAATAATATCACCTCAAAAATTACTCTCAACCACATCTACGTGCAACGCACGTGCTCCATACTAGCTATTGATAAAAACAAAAACGTTAAACCGTGCTTAAAGTTAAACTACAAGATGAGGAAATATTTTCGAATTTACACCTCAAGTTCCTTACACAATCCGGAAAGGGATGCTTGTAAATTGCAAAAAGTTACTGGAACCTCTTTACCCTTGTTGTTGATCTTCAAAATCTTTAGCTCTTGAATGCTTAGAACTTTGACTGGACTCCTCTGAGGATTTTATGTACCAGCGATTGAGACGCTCAGAAGCTTTTACCACCTGTGCCAGAGAAGGAACACATTATCGTTAACAAGAACATACTATTCGAGATACAAAGCACTGATATTAAGGAGAATCATACTATATTTGCATACTCTTCCTTCATTTACCTGTTCATCCCAATCAGTTCTCCATGTTAAGGCGCAAAGCGCAAGCGTCTCACACACCACTCCGCATATCATTCCGATCCATATGCCCTATAATTCCACATAAAATCTTAGGAGAAGTTGAGTACACACATAGCAAGTAGCAGACTACACCTTTCTATGTTAGAACATTTCAGAATGAGTCTTTGAGCATGCATAAAAGAGAAGAGAAACCAAATAACAAGCTAATATTGCGCCTAAAAGACAGAAAAGGAGGGACAACAGAATGGTACAAGGGAAAGGCCGTGGAGAGCTACTATGGTGTACATGCACTATGGCACGAGCGCAATCACGCTTGTCCATGTATGTTGAGCATTGTGGCGCATTTGATGGTGCACAAACACTTTGCAGCTTTGGGGTCTAACATTTTGAGCCCAAATTTATTAAAACTTTTGAAAAAATTGACTTATTGGCGCTAATCCGTTGATCTGGTATTGCTGATATCGCATTGAATATGGACCTGTATATCGTAATGTAATTGAAGCTTTACCTTAACTTGAAGATGAGCAACATAACCAAGCACAGCTCCAAGTGGAATCCCAATAGCATAGAAGCAACAGAGATTGATAATCGCCACAGTGCCTTGCAAACCCGCTCCCACTGCCACCCCTGCTCACAACATCTCATCCGATAAACAACGGGGAGGAGAAGGAAAAGTGCATACAAAAACACAAAGAAAAGCACTACGTTACATTGTACTTTTTTGGCAGGAGATTTTTTCAATTCTTCATGTACCTCACAATGTATGTCTATTTCCAAAAGACCATGGGAATTATGATGCTGTATGATATGTTACTTGCCTGAGAGTACTGGATAAATGCTGTTGAGCAAGACGGAGAAAGATAGGAGGACAGAGAGATCTGATACGGTCTCTGCAACTTGTTCATCACTCGTAAACAAGCGGGCAATTTTACTTCCAAATGCTAAGCAGAGAATGAAGAAGAACACTCCAATTATAACCGAGGTACCCAGCAGGACTTTAATAGAAAACTTTGCTGCTTTCGCATTTCCCTTCCCTAGTTCATTCGAGACGCGCACACTAAACAAAGAAACCGGAGGGATTAGGACTAGAAAAAAGGCGTAAAATTATGGGAAAGACCACTGGCAGAGTGGCGTAGTAGAAGATGGACAGGCTTACCATGCAGCACCTAGGAAGCCGAGGCTTATCATAAACTCCCATGCATTAATATTTAGGCTGCAAAACGAATACTAATTAGTCCCAAATTTCTTGCTGAAATTTAGGAACAGCAACCGAAAGAAAATATCCTTACCAAATGGAGAAGGCAGATATCGCGACCTCCGCATTTTGCATATAGCCCGCCAGTAAGACTAGAATAGCATTGTACCATAGCTCTAAGCTATAAGATCACCACAGAATTTTTTTAGGACAGAATATAGCAAGTTAAAAGTTGTCCAGTTTTCTGCATATTCTAAGGAAAACCTCCCATTGTCCCTCCGCTTGTTCCAAGGAAAATGGGCCAACAGAAAAGAATTTACTGTTTTTGTCCTATAACCTTAAGGGATAAATCTTACAGATTCTTGATCTTCAAGTTATTTGTTCGTTTTAACCTTAGTATGATCGGTCGACCATTGTTCTGGAGTTAAACGGCCATATATGGCTTATTCAAGAGGAAATTAAGGATATCAGAAAGGCCCTATAATTAAGCTTTCTCCATCTTCAAGAAGCTTTGTCCAAATTTCTCCAAACCTAATAAAAACTTAGAAGATAAATTTAAGTATTTTTTGCTAAGTAGAGTTAAAAGCACTCAATCAGCAACGCTAAAAAGCGATTCTAAGATTTGTTGCTAATTATGACTTTGAAAATGCTAGAACGATAAGGCAAAAGGAAAAGAAAGAACGAATAACAAAGGACTTGAAGATCAAGCAGAGACTTATTAGAATTACTTGCAAAGGTAAGAATGAAGGTAGTGTTTTGTGCATTGTAGGCCAAGCAATACGTTTTCCATGAAAGAAGTCAAGAACTTACCAAACCATGACACCAGAGGATAATGAGAGCTTCACTACAGGCAATATGTCCAAGAAGGCAGCTTTACTGAATCCTTTCCACGTATCCGGGCACCACCCACCAAAGAGATACACGAACTCTCCTAATACGAGGAACCAAGATGATATGCACAGTGCAAGCATTGCACCAGAAATTCCCCAATTTAGTACATACACGAAGACATATGACAGAGGAACATGGAGCAGAATTTGAAAGATTGAGAGGTACGCGATGATCCGGTTCTTTAGCTGTGCTTGCAAATACATCTGGATGGTCAGGCTGAATACAAAATTGTAGACAAAGGGAATGAACCATAGAGAAATATATCCGCCCGCTTTTGCAATATCTTCTTGCTCACCAAGTAGTTTGTATATTTGAGTTCCGAAAATGAAAACGGGGATTAAGATAGTCAAAGTGATTAAATCAACAATCCATGATCTTTGCAGGTAAATGCCCATCATGTGGTATTGCCCTGCTCCAAATGATTGCCCACAGAGGGTCTCAGTTGCACTCGACATTCCCAACTGCAACAAGTAAAAACCAACTTGACAAAAGCCGAACAGAGGTAGTATTTTGGACTATTTTCGATCAGTGGCACACATAGTTACACAACTCTTATTAACCCGACTTGACAAAAGCCGACTTATAATGCACTTTGGTTAAGAAACTGTGATTGCTTTCAAACTCATTAGCCAACTATTTTGAATATCTTCAAATGATCTGCCCAGTTTCCAACTGTACAGAAAGGTTAGCGCAATATTCACCATAAGTGTACAGGAAGAGCGTTGCCAGCCCCGAATATATTTTTTCTGATTACATTGAAGTACTTCATTTCATGATACTTATGCTGTCTAGCACATGAATAATGTCATACTCTAAACCATCTGTGACACCATAGACTCTATATACAGAGAGTTTCAAGAATAGGAACGCACCAGTATTCCATTCACAAAGCGCACGCTAATGGTTTGCACCAGAGCATAACCAGCAAGATCTAGGCCACTTATGTGTCCCACAAACGACTGTGTCACGACTATCGTTCCGAATGAGCTCACTCTTGATAAAACACCAGGTAGTGCAACCCTCCATATCTTTTTGGATTCTTCCCATACCCTCTCCTTCAAATTACCTTCTTCTTCTGCTTCTGGCCGCCCAAGTAGCCTCTCTTGCACTCCGTTATCCATATTTACTGAAACAATGAAATAGTCAGTCAAAGGGAGACTCATAACCAGGCTGAGGTAGCCTTGTTATTCAAGAAATTACGTACATGTTTCCTTCGACTAGAGCTACATCTAGTCCGTTTCTCATTCAGATTTGTTATCTTTTGAGAGAATTCTAAGGACGAGACATTCGGTTTCATTCAATTTTTCATACAATTTATGCATGTCCACAACTTATTTTGAGACTAAAAATGCTTTGGCCACAAAGGTTGCTCTTTTATCGATTGATTGAGATGTAAACAAACATATGTAAATGCTGCCAATATTAGTATGAGCTCTTTCTTAATATCACTTTCTAAAAACGTAAAGCATGGTCATGGCAAAAGTTTTTCAGTACTAACACTCCGCCAATATCCCCAAATATTTATTGACTTTTTTTATTGCATTGATAATTCATATGCCTACAATAAGAATGTAGACTGCAAATTCTCCCCAAAAAAAATTACCTATTGTATTTGTTCGCAAGTTGGAGGATTTTTCGCTGGAAGATTTCTCCCTACAAAAATGATCGACCTTTCTATTGTAGGTTTTGAAAGAAGAAAAAGAAAATAAAATGACTGGGGCCGGGGAAAACAGATGCATTAGAAAATATAAATAGCAACGATACCAATTTTTTTTTTTTTTGCATTGATTTATTTTATAACTTTTTTTCTTGGTACGTTGTATAAGGGAAAACATCTTGGCTACTACTCGGTTGTAAAAAGATAGTTAAAGTCCCTACGTAGCAACAATTAATGATCGTTAAATGTCTTTAGTGACTCTAAAAAAAGTTGTTGATAATGTTAGTAGAAATACCACTAACTATATTAAGTGCCCATTAATTAATAATATACGAGGTATTGTAACTAGCTACAATCCCCATGGTGCTTGACAGCAGCATGGTGACTGGCAGTTGAGGTGGCTTCAGGTATTGCAAGAAGTACGCGCGCTTGCGCGCCCTAGATGCGGGATCTGAGGGGGTCGAGACGTGTGGCGCTGACATCGTCAGATGTCGCGTAGGTCTGCGCCATGGGTTGGGACTAGCAGAGAGTCGGCTGAGTGTCTTTCGTGTTCTTGGTCATCTTTATCTTAACTATTAGGGTTAATTACTCACGGCACTCCTGAGGTTTACCCTAAATTACACACGGACCCCTCTATCTTTTGCCGCATACACTAAGCTACACATTTCTATTTTTCTGTTAACAGGGTTAACAAAATTAATGAAAGGACGGTCATACCCCTGATAAACAAGTTAATTTACCCCTTCTCTCTCTCTCTCTCTCTCTCACACACACACACACACGCGCGCGCGCTGACAGCACCATTTGGACTGCACACCCACTGTCGGTGAAGCCAAGGGCCACCAACCGTAGCCACCATGACCCATCACCGCCCCCATCACCATGAAGCACAAGTGCCGGCCACCACCACTCCGCGAAAACAACCAAGATCTGGGCACAGATTTGGGGGCGGGGCAGCCGGCGCAGATCATCGGCCAGGAAAACGATAGCTGAGGCGAGTAACCGATCACCGGTGAACTGTGGGTGATGGTTGCCGGAAGCAACGGCCAAGAGACCAAAACTTAAATCCCGGCCAAACGCAACAACGATGCAACCAAGAGACCCACCGGATATCAAGAAGATGTCGGGAAAGGTTCAACACCACCGGGAAACAATCGCCGGCCAAGAAACCACGAGTAGCTCTGAAGATTATATCCTAGCAATCGGCAAGAGTCTTCGAACACAGCTAACCAAAATGGTTGGAAACAGCCCGAACCTAACCACCTCCGTCCAAATCCGAATCACCAGCCATTAGCAGCAGCGTCGTTGGCCTCCGAACTCACGCAGCGACATCAGAGAACAGCCTTCAACCTCATTCTCTAACTCTCCTGATTTGAATTATTTTTTTGTGTAGTTTGAAAAATGGTGATTTTTGCGGTGGCCGGTGACGACTGAATATGCGATAGAGGCAGTGGTATTTCGGCGCCGCTGCCTGAATCTGGCAATCGGAGAAGACCCATATACTACCCGGTTGCTGTGGAGTTAATCCTAGCGGCTGTAGTGGTGGATCGGCGGAGTTTCATAGCTGTGGTGGTGGTACTTTTGTTGGATCTCAGGAGAGAGATAGAGAGAGAGAGAGAGGAAGAAAAACCCAGATCTGGGCGCAGATCCATGAACACCTTGTTTTCTTAGCGTGCTTTGGCCGGAATCTGGAGTCGCCGGTGATTCTGCACGGAAGAAAGAAAGGGGAAGATCTAAGGGCATTTTTGGTATATCATAATAAATTTGTGTTGCCCTAAATTTTTTTGACGGTTCCCTAACGGAAGTGGGTTTTGTGTAATACAATGACAAACCACAGGGAACAGAGTGTAATTTTAAAAAGATAGGGGGTCCGTGTGTGATTTAGGGTAAGTTTCAGGGGTGCAGTGAGTAATTAACCCTAACTATTATTGTCGCCGGTTACTGTGTTGGCAAGCCAATTTTGTGGGTCATTTACATTACTTTTTGTGTGTGTTAAGAACCTTTATACAATAAAATTTTATTTTGGTATTTATCGGATAAGATTGTCATCCGTGCATGTATGTGTTTATAAATTTGATATATCTCGACTGTTCGGTAGTCTTTTTTTAGAATATATATAAAACAATAATGTGCATAAAACCAGATGGATATTATTCCTTGTACCAAGGAATAAACGTGTGATAGGTATTAAACTGCCCACCTACCCAAGTCCCCAACTACAATTCTTCCTCTTAGCTTCAATTGGTGAGGAACGCTCCACGTCACTCGTCGATGAAGCGTCACGTGCTGCCCCCCAGCCTAGGCTTAGCAGTCCACAGTCTACTTATTGCTAGTTAAAGCTATTTAGCCCTGGTGTGCCCCACGCACTCGTGGGGTTTGCTTTTGTCTATTACGTTATGAAAGTATAAGTCAAAAATTTCAAGACTACTTGCTTGATTAGCTTAAAGAGCTTTCTTCTCTATCTTTTGAATCGTATAGGCTATGGACTGAGGTCCTAAATGAATTAAGCGCTTCGAACTTCATAGAGTTCATCTCGATAACAACTTAGCAGCAATGGAAGTTTGTTCGGAAACTTCCATTCCTATCTTTTGAATCGTAATCAAGTTAGTTTTTGAATCGTAATCAAGTTAGTTGCCTTTGAACATCGGTGCTTTGCAATATTTTTGTATACAGGCCTTGTTAGCTAGAGGAACATATTCTTATCTCTCATGACTAAAATAGACACAGACTAATCATCATCGATAACTTTCTATAAGCAACTTGAAACATACCATTTCAATTTATAATAATGATACCAATAGAAATAGGAAGAGTAGACCCCATGGCCTATATTAGAAGCAGAACCAACCAAATTCATTGCCTCGCCATTTGTGGAAACTTCAAAAAAAAATCGCATTTAAGATGCTGGAATGTCGCTGAAGACAAAAGGATCAAGCTAAATCATGGAGGAATTGAACAAACAGCGTGTCTGCAACTAGTTATTTACCTTAATCACTTCACAAACTACTACTACTACTACTATTCAGCAGGTGCCACAACACTCAAGTCCAGTCTTTCTTACAGGCAAGGCATTTGTATGCAAACATTGGAATGAGCAGTTCAGGTTGTGGAGACATAAACAAGCAAGAGGGTGAGATCAAGAGACTTACTATTACTATAGCCTTGTGTAGTTTGCCTCACAGAACAAGGACTTTGGGACCAATTAGAGCTCCTCAAGTTTCTGAGCTGAGCTGCATACAAGTCCAATGTGATGCAGTGTGTGAGAGAGAGAAGCACTTGGACTTGATGCACTTACGCCCCAACTGTGCGTCCCTGTAGGGGCAGATATAGAAGTAGAGGGAGAGGGGGAGAGAGAGAAGTAGAGTGGAGAGAAAGGGAGAGGGGGAGAGAGTTTCTTCTTCACTTGCTTACTCCAACAGATATGCAAAGAAGTACATATAAAAAGAATTCGAAGCATGCATAAACGCTAACAACAAAAGCAAGTGCGTGGAGATTTTTGGACCCGTGGTAAGAGTGGAAAGATCTCTCAAGTGACGTAAAGTGCTGAAAAGATGAAGTGGACATAGTGGTTCTGAAGTGAACTTTATTCTTGAAATTTGCCATCATTACAGTGATTTTTTTCTTTTACTCTGGTTTTCTATCTTAATTTGGTGAAATTTTTCTTAATTCATCTCCTTGTAATTCACTTGGTAAAGAACATAATGGTGTTATTTTGTGAGCCAAGGGACTTTCTCTTGACGATTTGAAGCCGCTAGTACATCTAAACAAGAAAATGTTGTAAGCCATTATTGTTGACATGGTGAAGCACTTTGGAGTTGGGCTTCGGGTTTTTTCTTCCACCTTGTAGTTGTAAGGGTTTTCAAGTGACGTATATTGTGTATATTGTGTCTAGTGTGGTTGGTTATTGTAATACTTGATATCATTGCTCAGTAAATCGAATTGGGTACTCATGTTCCCATTTAATCGCACAAGGGTGGGGAAAAGGATAGTTTGGGACTTCCATAATCTATTGGGATTTTCTGTTGTTATTTGGTAGCATCTTTCCCCGATAAGTGGCATTACATTACAGCTTAGGTTAGGCTTCATATTTTTCTTTTGTGGATTAAAAATGGATGCTAGTATTGATGCGATGATAAAACTAATTTCGTCAAAATATTAAATGTGGAAGCATCAAATGGAAAATATCCTACATAGTAACGACATATGTATCGGCCCATTAAAGTGATTTGGCTAAACTAAGTGGCAATGATAACGAGTGAAAGTAACGCACACGAAAGACTGTTGCTCACATCTAGTCTAGGAGCTGGTAACATAAGCAGGGAGTCTTCGTCAAGTTGGTAACGAAAATAGAGCCGATATCTTTGGAAAAAATCAGTGTCTATGTCTGAGCAATAAACAGGGTTGAACAAGGCGTCCTTATTTAAAAGGACCGTGCACTTGCAACATATGAATGGTAGCTGATATATCTCAAATATACTCCCAATAATTGGGGTATATCGGCAATCCTAGTCGAACTGGGAGACTGATAATTATCTTATCAAAGATCGTAACGTTATCCTCAAGGATCCTAACACAATCCTAACACATCTAGCCTACGGCCCAATCCTACTAGGGTTCTTCTTCCTACCACTATATAAAGGGGTCTATCCCCCAGGTATACGGGGACGACACAACTACACCACATTCATGCTTTTTCAGAGTCATTATCATGTAGTTGCGCTCTAACTTAAGCATCGGAGAGTTCTCCGCCGGGAACCCCACCCGGCGGTCACTCGTTTTCTGCCTTGCAGGTCATTGGTCCAGGCTCGGGTTCCGCAACGTACGCGGGACATATTTTAAGCAGCAACATTTTGGCGCCATCCGTGGGACCCGTCAGCCTAGCCGTTTGACCTCAAGAAAATTCAACAGTTGTATCCCAAACTGTCGGCGACAATGTGTCGGAACCACCGACATTACCGCCGCCGTCACAGGTTTCAGTAAATTATCGTCCATAATTTTTCTTGAAAGGTTAGAATTTTCAAATTATTTGCCAAGAGTTTCTACCGTCCGGCCGGAACAGCGATCGGCAGCACCGTCACCAACGTCCGGCAGCGGTCAGGTAGCATCGTCACAACCAAAATTATATTCAATCAGTCATGGCGGCCATGATCGGCCGTGCCACCACAGTGGGGCTGCCGTATCAACAAAGAAGAAAAAGAAATCTTATACAAACGGCCCACCATAGCCGAAAGCAATTGGGGGAGCGCCGCCTCTGTCCACCCCGTTCGGTGGTCACCTTTGCCGTCACGGCAGGAGACGAAGCTTATCATCGCGGCCCATAGCGAAACTTGTCAGATCTGAATGCTACGGCGCTACCACAACCGCCGACGGTGGCGACAAGTCCCACTTGTCGGAGTTCCTCCGAGACAAACTGTACGACGGGCATGGCCTGATCTAGCGGCCCTCCAACTAGCGACGCCATCGCGGCCACGCGCCAGGCAACCGCCACGCCGTCGTACGGTCGCCACCATCCAAGCAATCTGCTCCACCAAATCAATAGCAACGGCGCCACTACGCCGACCACCGTCATCGGTTGCACAAACATCGCTACAACTACCGGCGCAACCACCTCAATCAAGATTCTCACCGGACAACCACTTCGACCTCCGACGTCACAAATAGCCGGCGTGAAGTTGCCGGAGCAGATACAACAACCACCCAAAAACAAAACAAAAAACAATAAAGGGAAGAGAGATCGCCGCCGCTGTGCATCGGAGCCGCACCGTCGCGACCTCACTGGGCCTTTCACCATGATCAGCAGTGGCGACGCCTCCAGGCGACTGCCACACCAGCCAAAATCAAGCCCATCCCATACACACCGGCGCCTTCCTCCGAGATCTGTTTCTCTGGCCTCTGCAGCGGCGCCGACTCTATCGGCCACCGGCATGGTGCTAACTGCTCCAGCCGCCACCATCCGTCCAGACAAGAGCTCGCTTGCCGTCACATGCAAAAATCCGCCGGTCAAACGCGGCGCCATGAGTCCTGTCGATCCAGTCAACGCCATCTTTGCTCCAGATTTGCATCACCGCAGCCATGGGAGGTTGCCCTCACTGCAGCGCTGCCGTAAAATTTGGACGTCACCTCCAGATATTCACCATCAAGACGCGCACCACCGCGACGCCATCGGCCCTATCGCCACCATGAATAGCGGCAACAACAATCGGTTCCTTCGTACCGAGGCTGAGACGAATCACTTCGTCAAGATCCTGCCCGTTGAGACGACGGCAAGAATCGCCACCACCGTGACTAGCAGTCGACTCCATCGCCACTATCGCAAGCTCCAGCGAAGGGTCACCACCACGATCAACGGCTCCAATCGGTGCCACCGTCGCCTCACGATTACGGCCTTACAACTATGCCGCCTACCCAACATCAACCACCAGAGCACCACCATCGGTAACAACTGCATCAAACCCGAATACAAAGCAAACGGCAAAAGAAGAAGTCACAACGCCGCCTCCAGATCACTGTTATCGTGATATGTACCACCGCGATGCCAGCGAACCCGTCACCACGGGTCAAAACTCCGACTAATCACCGGTGTGCCTTGGCCTTGCAACCTTAGCATTGCAAAAGGCACCACCGCCATGCCGTCGTCGCCTTTCTCAAACAGGCGCTACCCATCAGTCCATACCGCATCGCCTTCACAGCCACAAATAGGACATGTGCAATTGCCGTCGCCAGCATCAGGAGGTCCGATCACCGTCACCACCGTGGTAGGCCCATCGCCATATCGGTCGCCATCATCACCGCCGCGACCTACCCCTGTACCCCGCGCAGTTCGAGATCACAAGCATCACCGAGCTACGTCGCAGCACCGGCCTCCTCCTTCGAGATGCGCGCCACCGCGACCAGCAGCAAGGCGGCACCATCACCACCGCGATGAGCTTGCCCCATCCCACCGGTACGATCGCCGTCATCGCAATGGGCAGATCTCGCCTTCTGTCCAAAAAGGAAAGGAGCAGACCGATTAAGCAGGTGCACTATTTCCTTTTTTAAAGAAATTATACAATCCCTCCGAAATTATGCATATTACTATTTTAGACCGCATGGTATTCACCATTTCGACATATGCCATATTTTTTTAAAGTATTAGGCTTTTTGGAAAGATGATTATTTATATTTAAGACCCTACGGGTCTCATTTAATCGACATGGGCCATACGCTTTTAAAGGATGAAAATTTACATGCAAATGCATATTTGTATTTTAGACCCAAAGGATCTTACTTATTTGGCATACACCATTAATTCTTTAAACCTTAAGCTTTTTAGGGTGCATATTTAGATTGAGGACCCACGAGTCTCATTTAATTCATGTATGCCACGCATTCTTTAAAGTATGCGTGCATTTTATATTTTGTCACTAAAAAGAATTAAGTGACACGATTTTAGGCGTTAGCAAGCCTTTAGCTATGCGCTCGTATATTACCTAGACCTATGTTCTATTTTGGTCTAGCATTATTTACTTGCGCCAATTGACGCAAGCACATCACAAGTCGAGGGCATCCAACTGCTATAACATATTAAGCTCAGCTGCGACACGCAGTGCAGCACACCCCTGTTGGCTAATCGACAAAGTCCTAATGGGGCCTCGGTGTTGAACACCGCTCTCAATCATATGTTAAAAACATAGTTGAACTTTTAAGTTCATGTGCTTTGTTGCTTCAAAAGCTGTTTTTTCAGTCACATACTTTTTCATGTTGTAAGGGTTTATACTGCGCTCGCGAGCATCAACAGTGACGCAAAAACCACTTCACAAGCAAGGAACAAATTCACAGCACCCTGTGACTTGAAGTGGCACTTAGGGTTTTTGCTGCAGTATCCAACTGCCTCGGCATTATATATCCGGTCATACAGTGACCGACTATCAACGGTCAAACATTCACACAAGCGAATGCTACCAATGCACTTTGCACTCCATCCACCCCAGAGGGCACGTACGACGAGAACTTTAAGTTCCGTCCAGCCCCCCAGGGCCTTTACATGAGCTCTATGCTATAATTCCTGTCAAGGGCGCGTACGAGAACTCTAAGTTCCGTCAACCCTCCGAGGGTATTTTACATGAGCTCCATGTTCCATTTCCCCTCAAGGGCACTTATCAGAACTCTGCGTTCCACTAGCCCTCTAGGGCGGTCCCTCAAGGGACGAACACCCTCAAGGGTGACAGGATAGCACACAAGTGTTATCTGACACGGTCTAGCTTTAGTTCTAGCCCGAGAAACAGAAAAACCAAGTGGGAGTTCGTCGCTCTACCCTGTTTTGTTAATTTGAAACCTGGCCGAGCGTGAGTGCGAGGCTTCTTTGCCAGCCCTTAGCCGACGATAAGGGTTCACGTCAAAGTAAAACGCAAGCATGATGTGGTCAGCTCAAGCTAAAGAACACACACTTGCAACGAACACCCTCAAGGGTGAGAGGATAGAGCTCAAATTCTATCCAAACGGTTTAGCTATAGTTCTAACCCGTGAAACGGCAAAACCTAGTGGGAGTTTGTCGCCCTAACCTGTTTTGTTAATTCGAAACCTGGCTGAGCGTGAGTGCGAGGCTTCTTTGCCAACCCTTAGCTGACGATAAGGGTTCGCGTCAAAGTAAAACGCAAGCATGATGTGGTTAGCTCAAGCTAAAGAACACACACTTGCACAAAACAAACACCCTCCACAGGAGAGGTGACCCCTCAAGGGGACATTCAAACACTTAGCACATGCAACAACTTGCATGCACATCTTTGTGTCATCTCTCTAAAGAGGCTAACGTGGGGCACAACCTCTAATGGATCCCAAGATCCCATAATTCATCTTCCCAAAGATGATTCTGAGTAGCCTACTTAGGCGACATTCGAAAGACCTAGCTCTCAAGAGCTAGAGTTCTAGCATCCTACTCGGGCAAAGCTCCCAAGAGCTTAGGTCCGAATACATGGAGTAGAGAAATATTATTACCCCTACAAGTGGATGAATAATCCCTTAAAAATCTAACATGTGTCTCAAGACACCAGGTATAAACTTCCTCAGCCAAACATTTTGGCTAAGGAAGTGGGGGGCTTATGATATATCTCAAATATACTCCCAATAATTGGGGAATACCGGCAATCCTAGTCGAACTGGGAGACTGATAATTATCTTATCAAAGATCGTGACGTGATCCTCAAGGATCCTAACACGATCCTAACACATCTAGCCTACGACCCAGTTCTACTAGGGCTCTTCTTCCTACCACTATATAAAGGGGTCTACCCCCCAGGTATACGGGGACGACACAACTACACCACATTCATGCTTTTTCAGAATCATTATCATGTAGCTGTGCTCTGACTTAAGCATCGGAGAGTTCTCCACCGGGAACCCCACCCGGCGGTCACTCATTTTCTGTCTTGCAGGTCATTGGTCCAGGCTCGGGTTCCGCAACGTACGCGGGACATATTTTAAGCAGCAACAGTAGCCATTAGCAGCTATGGTGCCTGGTAAATAACTTCTATGACAGTGAAGTTGGTCGACGATAAGGTGGAAGCACTTCAACTTCTAATTTCTTTGCTTCACTAGCAGATTCCACTTGTGGTGTCACTCATTAGCGTAAGATAACCATAGATTTGGCTAAGGACGATTTGCTAAATTAAGAACCCAGGAGAGAGGAATTGAGTATCTCTTCTTAAAAGAGCTCCAGAGTGTGTTTGGACGTGAGATTTGAAATGAGAATTTCACTTTGACGATGCATTTAGAAATTTCTTGAACAAAATCTCTTGTTTGGATTGTACGAAAAAGAATTTGCGAAATGATTTAAACTCTGAATTTGAGGCCTCCAAATCCCTTCAAATAGATAATTTGTAAAACCGCTACGTAACTTATGCATATTTGCTAGGATACTTTCCTATCCATATTCCTTATAATAGCTAATTTGTTTCTCTCTCTCTCTCTCTCTCTCTCTCTCTCTCTCTCTCTCTCTCTCTCTCTCTCGTTATCATGGAAATTCTTTGAAAGGCACGAATCCAACCCTTTATTTATCTTAACCTTAGGTTAATACTCATTCAAACAAAAAAAATAATTTAATATCCAGTTACAAAAATGAGGGAATTTTGAAAGTACCCAGTACTTCAAAATTTCACATCCAAACACAAAGTTTACCAAAGCCTAGCCAACATAACCAAAAAAAATTTAATGGTTTACATGTGGTTTGGATTAGGATTCTCTGATGTACAGTACCTATGCTGTTAGGGATGCAATTTAGGCTGCACAACACGTGGGCAATATGTGCCAACCCATAAAAATATGGGCGTGGACTTAGTATTATAGTGACCGCGGTGGACGCGGTCACAAAATTTTGAGCCCCTAAAAAATATGGATTAGGCATGGGTAAAGATTTCTCGAAGCCTACTCATCTCGTGGGAAACCCAACCCATCGTGTGTGTGTGTGTGTATACACACACACACATATGAATTTTACGTCTACTAGATATGTGGTTTTTTTCTTTAGTCTTTGAAATCCTCTAACTATATGCGTTTAGAGACCTTTGAAGACTTTTGTTTTTCTCCCTTGTTTCTTATTACAGGACTAGACTTCATAAAATTATTTCAAAACCCTTTTCTTTTTCTTTTGTGTTTATCCTGAAACTTTGTTTTCATGCTTATAACTAAATCCATTGTGAGACTTCACTATACTCTTATTTTATTATCATGACTAATTAGTAGGCTTCGATAGTAAATGATATGCTTAAAAATTAAATAAACAAAAACTCATGACCAATCAGTAGACTTGTATGATAATTGATATATGTTAAATTTAAGTAAACCAAAACTAATATGAAAGCATGGACAACCCTGGGCAGCCCGTGCTCGTCAAAACTTTCATGAGCTGGGGCTTGGGGCACGAACAGATATTATTTGGCCCGTATATCGGTTGGGTTAGGCATGGGTACGGGCTTTTGACAGTGGGCTAGGTATGGTTTGAGCCTTGGGTCCATCTAGCCCGCCCAAGTTGCAGTCTTATCTGCTGTAATAGAGAAATGTCGCTCAATGTATTTTAACGATGAAAGACTGTCACTTTAATTTTTAACAACAATTATAAAAAAAAAATTATTGACAATCTTTGTCACTAAAATGGTTAAAATATAGATGATGTACAAAAGAGTATCCTTATCCACGTGGTTTTGTACCTCTTCAAGCTTCATAAGGTGTTCGATCAAGAACTGCCTTTGTGGGACAGACATCTAGGAAGTACACTGCATGTGGTGACAACTTCTACTCAAAATTGATTTGGAATACCGTTGGCCTTTAGTAAGCCTCTAGCCATCTAAAAAATGATTTGATTCTTCATTCAGTTACTCCTATTTAGAGATGTCAAATAGGCCCGGCGGCCCGCGGGCTGGCCTGACCCGGCCCGTCACATGAACAGTGATGGCCCAACACATTAGGGCTTGGACCAGGCCGCACAATTCCAAGATTTTATCCAGGCTCGGCCCGGCCCTAAAAAGTCGGGTCAGGCCCTAAAAACGGGCTGGCCTATTTTTTTAGAACCGGCCCTGTATTGGCCCAATTTTGGCCCTCTTCACAGATCTGCTTCTCTTTTATTCATTGGATTCTCTCTCTTTTCCTCTTCAGCCTTTCTTTACCTCACCCGCCACCATCACACCTACAACCACCCTCCATAATCATCCCTAAAACCAGCCACTACTGCTCTAGCCAATCATCACTGCATCCATGGCCAAACGCCACCATACCCACATAATCAGTTCTTGAGGTTGTTTGCAGCGTATTTCGGCTACTGCAATCCGGTGGCAATGGGCCGATATCTCCGGATGTGGGTATTAAGCAAGCAGCGGCGGCGACGATGCTCACGAGGTGGTGACGGCGGTCGGCATCGACGCCGTGTCATCCTTTGAGCAGCGGCGGCCGATAGTGAAGGCTTCTGCCGTCAGGAAGTGATAGATCTCTGATCTTCTTTTTCTTCTCTTGGTTGTGTGATTAGGTATGCTTTAGGCTCCATTAAACTGCATCGAGATACGACTGTAAATTGGGTTGTACTCTATGAAAGAGTAAAGTAGAAGGGAACTCAAGGTGGCCAAGATCTCTTAACTGTTATGCTTTTACCTTATGTTTCTGAAGGGATTCTTGTAATGTAGTTCCACTGATGGCAATTGCCACCGTAGCTTGTAATCGGCCTCGCCGCTGACTCTCAGCTTGACTAAGATGTACCATTAACAATCGATAGACCCTTCTTGATCAAGAGTTTCAAACATCTGCCAAAATGTGACACTAAAAGTCCCGAATGACTATAAGAAGGAGATCCTTAATTCTGAAGATAGGCTCCCAAAGATCTATACAATTTCAGAGCCAGTTGTAACCTATTTTCCTATGTCACTTATTCTGCAGTGGATTAGTGCAGTTAAGTATAATCTATGTCCATGGTTTACAATTTCAGGGCCAGTTGTAACCTATTTTCCTATGTCATATAAATAAATAAAAATTGGGCCCGGGCTTGGCCCAAGCCTGACCCTAAATATTGGGCCTAGGGTCAGGGCTTGGACTGGGCCCATATATCCAGATTTCAGGCCCCGACCCGTTTTCTTTGGAGGCCCGTTGGGCTCGGGCTGGGGCCGGCCCAAGCCCGCCTTATTGACATCTCTATTCCTATTTTTGGCTGGTAAATAGTCCCAAAAATACTATCAGTTCTGCTACAAAACCACTCATAACAAGCAATGCAAGGGAAGCTACCGAAAAACTACTAAACACTGTGAATATTTTTGGCATTGGGATAGCTATTCCACCCATTTCGTTTGTCGTTAATTCCCTACAATACAACTTTCCTCACAAAACTATTAAACTCATGAGATGTAAATTCACCACCCTAATATGTGCGAAGAGTCATTATACAACTTCCACTCCGCTTCCGAACAATACCTTTAATTTCTTGAAATTTTTCAAAAGCTTCCGACTTTAACTCAAGGAAATATAACCAACTCATACGACTATAATCAGTAAGTAAAAGAAAACCGACTTCTACCTAATGATTGGGTGTTCATAGGCCCACATAAATCGGCATGCACTAATCCAAGACAAGTTGATGCATTCCAAGATTTTCCGACATAAAAGATCTTCTAGTTTGCTTTCCATAAATGCATTATTCACATAACCTTATCTAGTAACACAATTTTAGGTAGTTCAAGGACCATTTCATTCCTGACTCAATAGTTTCACTATAGCTTAATTAACCATACATTTGTACTTTTCCCAACTAATAAATAAATTTCCAAGCGTATATTACGAATTTGACCAAGATAAAAAGAATTTATGTATGAATAAAGAGTATAGCTTTGTGTCCTCAACAAGTACGCGAATTACAGAATTTTCTCCTTGTTTCCAGAATCAAGGTAGACCATTTTGGATTTGTATTACCATGTCTTTAATTTTATATATTTATACACATCACAAAACAAAATGAAAAAAAAAATTTACTTTTTAGTTGCACATACCACAACTTAAACAACAATACCGTCTTTTGCTGTAGATGACACTGATGCTTGTCAAGAAACAAGTACAGAAAAACTAAGCCAAAAAAGTAGCTTAAAAAAAAGAGTTAGAGAAAAGCAGATCATCGCGGCCGCCCCACCGTGCGATGGCGCGCGTGGGGTGGCGGCCGGATTTCGGCCTAGAGCTTTGTTCTCTTTTCTGTCTAGGTAGATATTGATTAGATCGTGTTTTAATTAGGGTTTTCAATTGAGTTTTGGGAGGTTTTGGCAAGGTCTGGTTAGCCGTTGGGGTTGCAACGAAGCGCCATCGAATCTGACGTGGTCTTCCCTTCTCGCCGGCACTGATGATATGTTTGTGTGATTTCTATTTGGGTTTGGTTGAGAGTTTGCTGTCCGATTTCTACTGATGGGTTGTCCTGGTTCGGAGTCAAGGTGTTGGGTTTGGTTGAGAGTTTCTTCAGTTCTTCCTCCGGCAAGATCGTAGGGTTCGAGCTTCCTTGGTTTTGTGCTTTGATTGGTGAGTCTAGGCTAGGTTTTCTCCTATAGGGCCTTCCCCCTCCCCCCTTCCCCCCTTCCCCCCTATCTGATCCCCCTTCCCCCTTGCCTTAGAATGGTTTGAGCTTGTAGTTGGTTGTTCTTAGGTGGCTTGGCCATTGCTGCGACGGCGGAGGTTGCGGTAGGTGATAGAAGCTCGACAAGTGCGATGAATGGTCAGTGATTGGCGTGAGTTCGGCAGTTTTGGTAATACCGGGGCTTGGCAGAGGAATGGTGGCCTGAGAAGGTGGAAATCTGGCGCCGGCAATAGTGCACGAGGTTCGAGGCGTACTACACCCATAGGTCAACTGTCAAGTCTTCAGTGGGCGGCTGGCAGTGCTTTTATGTGTGGTTGTTTACTTTTGTCTATTTGTTTTATGTTGGTATCATCCTGTTTGTGAGTGTTGTAATTTCTTTTTAATATTTGTGTTTAAAAAAAAAGAGAAAAAAGAAATTAGGTGTTGTACTTTTAGATCCATCAATGTGAGTTTCTTGATGTTACTTGTAATGTTTTAGTGTAGATTTATCTGGTCTTCTTAGAAAGTAGCTTCGCTACTCATGTAACTAAGAAGATGTAGCACTCCAGGAAAGTAGGTTGTCTACTCTTGTAACTTGGTTCGCATATTAATATCATCGTTCTCCTGTTTAACCAAAAAAAAAATTACCGTGAATGTTGACAAATAAGGCACCTACAATATTAACAAATAAGTTTTTTGATAAAAACAAGGTGTATTGATTCACATTTGTGTGCGTGCGTATAATTTCACACGGAGGAAGAAGTTAGACCGTGCTTAACAGTGCTGTGGTGGGATGCATGTGAGATAGCTTGGCTAGTCTTGGTTCAGACATCTTCAGATCAAGTACTCCATATATGCAATCCATTTACATTGCAAGGACCAAGTTCGATATTTGTACTAAAAAACAAGTAAATCATAACTGAGGTTGGCCATAAACTGAAAGACTAACTTCGATGGCATGATGAGTTCAACAATTTTTGAAGACAGTTGTTGCAGTCTATCCCTCTGCAAAGTACAGTAAATAAATAAAACCCTAGCAACTGCATATAGGTTGGGGGTCTCTCACGTAGGCGAGAAACCCTCCCGTCCTCCCCTGCCTTTACTTTTCTTTTCTCCTCTACCTTGTTCTTTTCCAATTTTAGATTAGATCTTGGAATGTTACCTCTTTTTTGACGGAATTTTGAAAGCACTCGGTTGATATTCTTTGATAGCCAAGTAAATGATTTGAGCGGAAAGATCGTGCCAATGTTCATTGTTGGTAGTGTTCATTGTTGGTGTGTTTTTGCCTACTCCAACGGTAGCAAAAATAGTGCAAGGAGTAGAAATCATTATGACGTGGTCATTCTCTATACTTTTGTTAATCATCTTAGAAGGATGTTTAGTTGCTTTAATTGATTTCTCAACAAATTAAAATTGACCGCTCTTTTCCATTTGACCAAAAAAAAAATGGATGGCGCATTGAGTTACATCAACCTTGAAATTGTCATTTGACAAATCCAAGTTAGATGATGCTTGTATCTCTGGAAAAACATAGAATAACAAATCATATGCAAAATACAATTTTCTAGGGATTTCGTATCTGATGGATGCTCTCTAGGATATATCACCCATATCCGCTTTCAATTGAGAGTTCAACATATTGCCAAAGACTACATAACGATAAAACACTTAGACCCCTTACCAAAAAACTATAAATTAGATCCTACCAAAAAACTATAACAAAAACACTTATAAGGATTCGTTTGACAAAAAAAAAAATTGGTTTTCAGTTTTTATAGAGTAGCTTAATATTTTATTTTTTACAAAAACAAGTGGATGTTTGATAACCCTTTTTTTTGTGTTTGGTAACCCTTTTTATTTTGACTTTTTTTTTGTGGTTTGCAGTGGCGGTGGTGGGGCGTAGCGGTGGTCGACGGTAGTGGTGATGGTGGCCGGCGGCCAGAGGTGGCTGCCGGCGGGCGGCGATGGCCGGAAGTGGCTGCCGGCGGTGGTCGCCGGCTGCTGGCAGTCTCCGGCGGTGGTTGTCGGCGGTCTCTGGCGGTGGTCACCGGTGGTCGCCTGAGGTGGCTGCCGGCGGTGGGAGGGTGGTGGTGGTGGTCTAAAAAAAAAAACCAAAAGTGAAAAAAAAAACCAGTTTTTGGCTGGTTTTTTTTTTCACTCTTCAGTTTAAAAACTGATTTTTTAAATTGGAGAAAGAAAAAAAAATGGTTACCAAACGCACTTTTAGATCCTACCAAAAAAACTATATACAATACATACTTAAAACAAGGTACAAACATCTCTAAAGGTTTTTCATAAAATTGCTCCTCCAATGGAGTTTAGGTTGTTAGATAGTAAAGTGTACTTTATGGTATGTACCTAAGAGAGAGTACGAAACCATGAGTCATTCCATTCTTTCATGTCGTACTGGGGGGTTGTGGGCCCCAAACTCTAGCACAATCCGTGTGGCACATAGGCGAGCAAACCCATCTGCCTACACCTAAGTGAACCTTTTTCACCTCAAAGTCTTGCCTATCTTTCGGCAACACTCCCCAACACTCGTTGCCTCCCCTTTTGGTGTGTAACTCACAAGTCTCCCCGACTCTAGAATAAATTACTTTCTAGAATAAATTACTTGCCTTAAGAAGGAATCATATTACAAGTGAACTCTTACAAGAGGGCTTGGATTCCACATCTTATTTCTATGCACAAATGAGCTACTACTTATCTATAAGAGTCCACCTCGTCAATAGATAGTCTAGATCTACGTGATCTCACAGTTACAATTTAACTTCTTAATAGATAGTCTAGATCTACGTGAAAGAATGGAATGACTCGCGTCATTCCATTCTTTCATGTCGTGCTGGGGGGTTGTGGGTTGAAACTCTAGCACAATCCATGCGGCACATACGCGAGCAAACCCGTTTGCGTACACCTGAGTCAGCCTTTTCCACCTATAAGTTTTGCCTATCTTTCGGCAACATCGTACCAACACTCGTTGCATCCCCCTTTGCTGTGTAACTCACAAGTCTCCCCGACTCTAGAAGGAATTACTTGCCTTAAAGAAGAAATCATATTACAAGTGAACAACTCTTACAAGAGGGCTTGGATTCCACATCTTATTTCTATGCACAAATGAGCTACTACCTGATCATAGATAGTTTAGATCTACGTGATCTCACAGTTACAATTTAACTTCGACATATATGTGTGTATCTCTAAAGTCTCAGGATACTCCCAACAATTTTATACATTTATGGACTCTTCGATACACGCAAACACTTCATGCAGCTCCAATTCGCCTAGTAAGTGCTTGCATGGCACTTCAATCGTCGTTTACACATAGAATAGCCTCGCAAATTTCTCGGGGCGTGACAATGCGCTCGCTTTCGAGCTCAATCCCGTGCCCACTCAACAAACCTTTGACTTCGCGATATAACCTACTCAGTATAATGGATGGGATATAGTCTTCTTAGTCTCACCCTCCTTTTTTTTTTTTGTTGATAAAAGGCAGAATAACATATATAATTAAAGGAGTTTTCACCCAAAGGTGATTACACCCAAAGGTGATTACAAGGACAAATGTCATGACACACATAAGACTTTCACCAAGATTACAAAAGGCTAAACAAAACAAAAACAAGCAATCACACGAAACCTATGAATTACAGATCATGTTGTGGCAATTGCGGCAAAAAGTCATGCACCCAATCCTGGAAGACGTCTATGCGTGCATGGCATGCAAAAGCAGCTAAAGATCTGGATTCCTTAAGCTGAGGCTTCGTGGCTTTGTCAAAGCTGAACTGATGAAAGTCTGATAATATGTAGCAAAAATTAAACATTATCGGGGCGGTGGTATCAGGGATATCCACCGTGTCCTGAAGCTGATCAATCAGAAAATTGGAATCAGTTAATAAAGAGATATGTAATAAATTCTTTTTTCTAGCCCAATAGCAGGCAGTTAGTAATCCTTTAGAGAAAGCAGCGAAAACATCAGAAGCTGGAAAGGATATCGCTGCAGAACCACAACGTAATCCATTCTGTGTCTGACATCGTATTCCTAAGCCTGATTTAAGCACCCTTTTGTTGAACTGCATAGCAATGATCATTTGGATGGATCTCAACACCTCGCATGTGCAAAGGGAGGGGTTACGCCTCGGTGTGCTAGAAAGTGCAAAAATAGCTGGGGTGTTGGTACTTGACTTCTGCTTTGGGGTCCTCTGAATTCCGAAGGCGACAACAATATGTTGCATGAGAGTTTTGATACCTTCTATAACAGTAGAAGGCTGGAAAGGGGTTTGTCTGAATACGAGATTGTTCCGATTAATCCATATGCACCATACGGTGGAAAAGATTTGAATGGTTTTTTTCCGAAAATTTAAACATCCTGATTGGTTTTGAATCCACGCGATCATCCATTCAGTAAAGGAGCTGCCAACATTGTTGCTATGAAGGCCAGCTAATCCTCCGAACCAAATTGGTCGCACCGCCGGGCAATCGAAAAATAAGTGATCAACTGTTTCAGAATGGCTAAGGCATAATGGGCAAGTGTTAGTGTTCGAGATTGTAAGACGATATAGGTTGCAATAGAGCGGGAGTCTATTCCATAACAATTGCGAGATTAAGAAGAGGTGCTTCGAAGGTAGAGGAAGTGCCCAAACTTTCCTCCAAATGTTCGAGTTGAGAGGAGGTACGGAGGCTTGGGTACCTCGCCTAATTCTGAGCTCTAGGTTGAGGTTATAAAGCATTCTGTAAGCAGAAGCCACTGAATATTCACCATTATGTGTATCCTCCAGACTTGAGTGTCGTCTAAACCGTGTGGAGAGACATGGATAGCCAGAATCCTAGCTGATATATCGGGTGGAAATAAAGGTTTGATCAACTAGGAATTCCACTCCTGATTAAGGATGAGGTCTTTAACAAAAAGTAACCCATCAAGATTGATAACGGGTAAGGCAAGGGGGGGTTCCGCTACATTCGAAATCCAATTGTCATTCCAGATGGAGATCTGATCTCCATTGCCAACTTGCCATCTTATACCTTTTGTGATCACTTTCCGTCCTCTTAGCACTCCACGCCAACCCCATGAATAGTTACCCTTAGTAGGGCTGGTTCTATTGTTGGGTCTAGAGCAGTATTTCCCGTTTAGGACTCTCGCAAGAAGACTATCTGGCTCTTTCAGAATCCTCCAGCTTGTTTTGGCCAACAGAGCTTGATTTGAAAGTCTAGTGTCCTTAAATCCAAGACCTTCTGATCTCTTTGGCACACATAGAGCGTTCCAATTTATCCAATTAACAGCAGTAGAACCCTCCGATCCGGCCCACCAGAACTTACACATGATCGAGTTGATAGTTTTGCAAATGAGATTTGGGAATAAGCATAACTGCAGGTGATAATTAAGTAACGCCATTAATACTGAAGAGATAAGGGTTGCTCTACCCGCTTTATTCAGAAGGACTCATTTCCATCATGCGCATTGCGCTTGCACTTTTCCTACAAGATCTTTGAAAAATTGTCGTCTTCTAGAAACTATGTCTAGTGAAACTCCCAGGTAAGTACCGAAAAGATCTGAGGACTGTATGCCTAACCTATTGGCAAGAGAGAGGGGTCATCTGCTCATCTGAGTTTGGACTTACAGTGATAGTCGACTTTTGACGATTGAGTTGTTGTCTGGACTCCTCACAATAACTATCCAACCGAGATTTTAAAGCGAGGCAAGTACAGTCCGACCATTTTGTAAAAATAATGATGTCATCAGCAAAGAAAAGATGGTTTAAAGCTGGACTATTCCTCCCTATTTTTATTCCTGGGATTTGGCCCAAGTCTTGGGCCTGGGTGAGGGAAACCGAGAGAACCTCTGCACAGAGAACGAAAAGATAAGGTGAAAATGGGTCCCCTTGTCGGAGTCCACAAGTTGGGTAGAATCTGCTTGAAGGAGAGCCGTTGATGAGAATTTGAAACGATACTGTAGACACACATTGCATGATGAGGCGAACCAGATGACTGGGGAATTTGACTTTCCCAAGAACAGCTTCAAGAAAGGACCAATTCACTCGATCATAGGCCTTACTCATATCCATTTTGATAGCACATAGAGCGGCTTTCCCTTTTTTGTGCAATCTGATTTTATTTATGATCTCTTGAGCTAACAGCACATTATCTCCAATATGCCTTCCCCCGACAAAGGCGTTTTGGAATTCAGAAACGAGAGATGATAGGTGAGGTTTGATTCTATTTACAATGGTCTTTGAAATAACCTTATAAATGGTATTGCACAATGAGATAGGTCTGAAGTCCTCGGGTTTGAGAGGGTTAGCACATTTGGGGATAAGGACTATGAAAGCATTGTTGGCTTCGCGAAGCATAAAACCAGATCTCAGAAAGGATAATACTGCCACTATAATCGGGCAAGCCAAAAGGAACCAGCATTTTTGATAGACTAGAGCGGGAATACCATCGGGTCCTGGTGCCTTAAGAGGCTTAATCTGAAAAAGGGCTACTCTAACTTCCGCAGCAGTAAAAGGGCGATCAAGGCTTCGAATTTGTGAAAGTTGTAACTGTTTGGAAAGACCAAGAATGGACAAGAAATGATGCTGAGGGGTTTGGATCGACGGACAAAAAGACTTAGTATAATGACGTAAAAAACACCAGGTTATACCCTCATGAGAAGAATGATTACTGCCATCGTCATCAAGGATAGAAAGAATCCGATTCTTATTGCGACGTATCATGGTAGAGGCATGAAAAAATTTTGAATTTCTATCACCTGTCCTTAACCAGTGAATCCTTGATTTTTGTGCCCAAAAAATCTCTTCGCATTCTAGTAGCCAATCCAACTTGGATCTTTCTTTCTTATCGAGAACTTCGGCATCACAATTCAGAACAAGGGACTAAAAATGTTTTAACCTATTAATCGTCTCATCTATTTGCCTGTCAAGATTGCCGAATCGATGTTTGTTCCAAATTTTTAATGCTTTAATCATTTCCTTCCCATGCCACATGACTTGGAACAAGGGTGATCCGTCTATCGGGCGATGCCAGGATTCCCTAATCACATCAAAACCTTGAGGATGCTTTAGCCACATTGAATTCAGTAAAGAGTCTAAAAGTAGCGGAGCATGATCCGAAGATTGAATTCCCAGGTTCTTGACCAAAGCTTTGGAGAATTTTGTCACCCGGAAAGAGCTGTCAAACGGGGCTTTAGTCTCTTAGAACCTAGGGAGCACGAAGTCCGGTGTAAGTGTGAATACAACATGAGTGCTCGTTTTGAAAAATAAAAAAGAACAGGATACATGTGTGCGCTTGGTTATGGCAAGTATATATTGTTTACAACGCTACAGAAGTCCCATTTTATTTAGCTGTAAATCCATTGACGGTGAAGATCAATCTTTATTGGGGAAAAAAACCTCGCCAAACTTCCCCTTTTGGAGCAGTTGGTGCAAATTACCCAACTACCCCACTCTTCAACAAAAAAGGAAAAAAATTCTTCTTATAAACTGCCCCAGTTTCTGGTGGTTGGTACAATTAAAGTGTCTCACCCTCGCTTATTTGTCCTGAACTACTCCCCCCCCCCCCCCGGTGCGAGTTTCTTGAGGGGGTTGGGATGGTCACTATATGTAGGACTCGCAACTATGTAAGAAATGCAAAATAGGACGAAACAAAGGCTTGAGTGACTTTCAATTGAGGAAATGTTCAACTGACATCAGTACTTCAAGTTTGTAAGCTCAAACATGTTTTGTATTTTTAATACACTTCAAGTTTGTAACTGAAACTTTTGTTTTGTTACAAAAACTGTGGCAGCAGCGGTTCTGATGTGGGAGAGGCCTAAGCAAAGGTGCTGTAGTTCCTCTAGGCAACTGGTGATGCTCTAAACATTTTGTTTATTGTCGACAGTGGACTGGGCTGATGATACTTTTGAATATCTTTTTTGTTTATAGTTGACATGGGATTAGGGCAGATGATATTTTGGGGGTTGTGTAAAACTGACTTGATCCCACTCACAGTCGCACTTATTTGTTGCCATCTATTTAGAACCGTTGGTGGTCATTTATCCTTTTGGTTTAATCCAGAGAATTGCATATCAGAAGTTAGGAGTTGATACCGTTGACCACCAGCTTTAAAACTAAATCAACATTGACTTCCAAATGTTTAGAACAAGTTAACAGTATCAGCAAAATTCAAATGTTTGGTAAGAAATTTGGCTAACTGGATTAACATGTACGGTTCATGACTAACAACGTTTGATTTATTGAAATGCCACTATTGTTCTTGTCTTCAATTAGTTCGTAAAGGTAGTTAAAACTTCCTAAGGAACCATCTTGCGTCGTTGTTAACAAAATTGGAACTTAAGGTTATTTATTGAAAGTTTATCATATCATGTCTTTGGATTTATCATCTAAATGGAGTTAGAGACCCAATTCCTCGTAATGTTTTTCACAATAAACAAATAAGGTGGCAAATACTCTGCAAAAAAGTTTTATAATAATTGGAAAGTTTAATATTTTATTCTCGTTTGAGATATGTAACCTTACCTCCGGATTAGTAAAACTACTAGTTCCTTATTTAATAGGAAACTGAAAGAGATACATAGCCGTCATGGCTAGATTATCTAAATTAGAGTACAATCAGAATGTTGAAATCTTCGAGTAGTAAATAAAACGTTACAATACATCACTATATAGCCCATCCATTGAATCCATTAATTAATTTTTTTCTGTTAATGAGAGAATGACATTAATATAAAACATCAACTACATATGTTGTCCCCTAGCATGAAATCGCCATCGCGATCAAATTGACATTACAACATAAATAACATTACACACCCCCCCCCCCCCCCCCAATACAAAAATAAATAATACTTCAAAAGACAGGGTTTGCAAAAGGATTTCACTGATCCAGATGAACCTGTATACAGGCGTTAGCAGCAAAAGTTGATCCTTGCATCACAGGCAAATTTTGTGATCGTGCTTTTTCTAGTCTGACTATTATCAGTTTCATGTAAACATGTTGCTTAATAAACTCTCCAAAATCGCATGGAAGACATAGATTTGTAGTGGGCATCATAGTCCTCTCTCTCTCTATACATATATGTTCTTAATTTCAGTATGCACAACCAATTATTGCCATCTAACTTTTGCACTTGTTGCTCTCTGGTTGTAGTAGATAGGCCTTTTGCTTCTAGACGACAACAGATGTTAACATATATCTCCTATCTCGTGGGAGGTGCCTGTGTCAAGATCAGAGCTAGATTTGTGCTTAATTTAAAAAAAAAGACCACTATGAGTTAATTTTGTTTATTTTTGTGAGTTTTCTTGTAATGGTTTTAACTATTTGGTCGATATACAGATTTAACAATTTGGTAAATGTTTAGATTTTGGCTACAAAGAGAGTAGTATTGTTAGAAATTGAGAACATATCTTGACATGTAATCATGTTTTGAGCACTAACAAAGGAGGCGACAACTCTACCACTAGGGATGAAGATAAAGTTATATTACGCGTTACTGGTCATGCATCGATGGTAAGTTAAAAATATTTTACTAGCAATTACAAAGCTTAATGAACTTTGATGATGAACTTTTTTCGTTGGTCTCTTCTCAAGTTTTTTCTGTATTCTTTTGCATCAAATAAATGTTCAATTGAGCAGTTAGAATACATTTAGTAATTATAATTCCATGAAGTTTTGTCCACCATAAAATCGAACATTTTTACCCTAAGACTACATTTTGTCCACCTTTTTTTAAAGTCCCGCTATAAGCGTTGTTAGTGTGAAAATATTATTATACATGATATTGTTGAATAAGTAAGTAATGACCTAATTCAATTTGTAGGTCATAGTTGACACAAATTGTGTACCGAAGGAAAGAGTGTCAAAGATAGTTTGGGCTGATAAGATGCATGACCTAGCTTGCTTGCAACTAGATGATGGTCTTCTCCCCCTTCCAAGTGTCAAGTTCTGTAGTTACGACATCAAGCAGATGATGAACGTTATTTGTATGAATGATTTTCAGGAGAGAGAAAATACCCTCGATGTGAGAATAACTTCTCAACTCTGCGCATGGATAAGACTGTTAATGCTCATGTCATTCACCACACGATCGAACTTGGTTTTGGGCTGCCTCCTAACAAATTTTGGTTTGCTATATGGTCTCCACTATGACCATAAAAGAGACTACGCTAGCATTGGCAGTCCCACAACTCGTGGCATTCTTCAAGGTTGCCTAATTTGAAGATTCAATGGGTAGCCCTAATATGGCTTACGGCTTGAAGTCGAGGAAGTGTTGGAAGTTGACAATGGTGGAAGTGAACTTCCAGCTCTCCCTCATGCAAATTCACTTCCACCATCGTCAACTTTCAACACTTCCTCAACTTCAAGCCGTTTAAACCATATTAGGTTACCCATTGAATCTTCTAGTAAGACAGCCTTGAAGAATGCGATGAGTTATGGGACAACCAACGATAGCATAGTGTCTCTTTTATGGACATAGTGAGACCACGTAACAAACCAAAATTTGGCAGGAGGCCAATCTCAGAAGCTCCAGATCCAAGTTGAATCATGTGGTGAATGACACAAGCATTAACAGTCTTATCCATGCGCAGAGATGAGAAGTATTTTGGCTTCGAGGGTATTTTACACTCATACAAATAATGAAAATCATATGTTTGACGTCGTAACTACAGAACTTAGTGCTTGGAAAGGAGAGAAGACTACCATCTAGTCGCAAGCAAGCTAGGTCATGTATCTAATCAGCCCAAACTATCTTTGTCATTCTTTTCTTCGACACACAACTTGTGTCAATTATGACCTATAAATTGAATCAGGTCATTACTTACTCGTTTAACAATAGTATGTATAGTAATATTTGCACACTAATAACGCTTTACAACAAGGCTTTCAAAAAAGGTAGACAAAATTTAGTCTTAGAGTAAAAATATTAAATTTTATCGTGGACAAAACTTTGTAGAATTACAATTGCTAAATATATTCCAAGTGCTTAACAGAACCTTTATTCATGACAAAGGAATACTAAACATAACTTAAGAAGAGATCAATTAATAAAATTCATCACCAAAGTTTACTAAGTTGCAATTCAGTTTGTAATGTAGATGCTAGCAAAATATTTTCAACTTACCCTTAACGCATGACCGTTAACGCGTTATTTAACCTCATCTTCATACCCAGTGATAGAATTGTTGCCTCCTTCGTCGGTGCTCACAACATGATTACATGTCAAGATGTGTTCTCCATTTCTGAGAACAATACCGCATTCTTTGTAGCCAAAACCTGAATATCTACCAAATAGTTAAATCTGAATATCTACCAATCAAATAGTTAAAGTTATTACAAAAAGCTCACAAATAACAAAAATAAACAAAATTAACTAACCCTGATTTTTCCCCTTGAAATTAAATACAAATCTGACTCTAATCTTGACACGGGCACCTCTCACGAAAAGGGAGTCATATGTTAACATTTCTTGTCGCTAGAAGCAAAAAGCCTATCAACTACAACCAGAAACAAGATAAGTGCAAAAAATAGAGAGGAATAACTGAGTGTGCCTACCCGAAATTATAGACATGTAGAGAGAGGACTATGATGCCCATTTCAAATCTATGGGCACGCATCAAACGTCAACAAACCGAGGTAACCGAAAACTCAAACAAGAAATGTTACGTGGTCCAATTGACCGAAGGTACTCCGCACTAAGGGGAAAGATGCTTAGTAACGCAAGCAAAATGCATAAGAGAGATTATGTTCCTCTTCTTATGCAGAGAAATCACGAACCCTACAAGAAATAGAAAACACAAAGAACAGTTGTGAACTGACCGTGCAGCAGAGGGAGGAATAATAAGAAAAGAGTTTGTGTAGTGTTCCTTTAGGGCTGTAGGGTTTTAACCCTGGTTTTGTTTTAGAGGAATTCAAGCGGACGGGTGCAGAACTGGGAGATGGAAGAGTAACCAAGAAAACTTAATCCTAAGGGTAGCAGGTAGTATACTGAATGCAGCATATATTGGCAGCACCTCTGCTCTGGCATTAACGAAATAAACATGGCAAATCTTTCTCACTCTTTCCATGGGAATTCAAAAGGGATACCACTTGGGGAATTGTTTGATCTGATTGCCAAAACAAAGTTATGAGAAGCTGACGACATGACCTAACAGCAGGCAAATTTGATGTTAGAAGGACAGAGGTTTAATTGGACGGCTGGAAAAGCAGGTGACAGAAAGCAGGAGTTGTACGAAAGGAGTTAAATGAAATCTGACTTACCCATCTGCCCATTAAATGAACCCACAGCTCTCTTCATCTCTGGTTGGATAACCATAGTACGAAACGACTTAAACTAAATGAGTTTCATAGTAACTCGAGCATTGAGATCAGCAGTAGCATAGCTCCCATTAGTTTAGAATTGAAAACAGCTTGGCCAAGCATTGCACGGTACGGAGAGATGGAGGGCAGCCAGGATGCTTTTGCTAACGCCAAACCATTGCTCTACCTTGTAGGTAGTCCGAGTTGCAGCATTGGTAGTACATTTGCTCTGTACATTAGGGTTCTTCTTTCCAACTCTTTACATGCCAGGGTAACATTGGTACCATCAAAGTAGACTGTTGCGTCATGCTCGACCTGGTTTCCAAAAAAATGAAGACTGACCAAGACGATGAACAGGAAACTCAGTAGTGCCATAAATGGGTGGAGGTTTAATGGGATTCTCCTTTTTCTGAACCAGCCTTTGTATTCACTCCAACTGAATAAAGACGGGCTTCGGCTTCCTGTTTAAAAATTTATAGCCATGCCAGGATCCATGAATTTGCGAGATCAGAGGTCTAATGAAGATGGCTAGAATGCAGAAGATAGTACATTTGGTTGGTAGTGAGATATAAATTCAGGGAGATAGCTGGAAAGCAGAACTGCTAGTACATTTGTTTGGCGCTGAGACGTATAACAGTAATAAGGTCCCCTCCGACCCGTCGTCTGACTTCATTCACAAATGAAACTTCCCTCGATACTAAGGCTAGGTTTGAAAAAAAAAATTTGCTCTTTTTTTTTCAGTTTTAAAAATTGAAAAAAAAAGGAGCATTTGTAAGCATTTTTTTTTTCAATTTAAAAAATCAGTTTTTAAACTGAAGAAAAAAAAAAAAAACTCTAAAAACTGATTTTTTTTTTTTACTTTTGGTTTTTTTTTTTAGACCACCACCTTCCCACCACCGGCAGCCACCTCAGGCGACCACCGTCGGAGACTGCCGGCAGCCACCTCCGGCCGCCGGCGACCACCGCCGGAGACTGCCGGCAGCCACCTCTGGCCGCCGGCCACCACCACCACCACCGTCGACCACCGCTACGCCCCACCACCGCCACCGCAAACCACCAAAAAAAAAAAGTCAAAATAAAAAGGGTTACCAAACACCAAAAAAAAAAGCTCAAAAAAAAAGAAAGGGTTATCAAACAACCACTTGTTTTTATAAAAAAAAATTAAGCTTCTCTTTAAAAACTGAAAACCAAAAAAAAAAAATTTGTCAAACGAACCCTAATTGTCTTGATTTACATTACCACTCTAGCTTTTCTCTTTAGTCATTGTTCCTATGTTTTTCCGACCATATACTCATATGTCATCGCCGGTCTAACCCCAACCTCTTTGATGCTTTCCCGCTCTAAGGTCTACACCTTTACTCACCACCTGGTTTCCTTCCCGCATTAACCACCCTCTTATTAGACTTGGCACTTTTTCTACTTCCTCTGGTTTTCCTTGGTTTGTCAAGTGGGAGCTACTTTTCCGTCTTAAATCGGTGCGCTGTTAGTAATTTTGTTTTGCATGAATCTGGGAGGTGGCAACCTGTAGTTATTGCACCTCAGTTACCTTCGAATTTTGGTTACAGCCTTTATTTCGTCCAACTTCTGTGGCCATCATGTTCCGGCCTGAAGGAAACATTAGGGAGGAAAATCTTGTCGGTATGCGGTCTTGCTTAATTCCTTTGAATGAAGACCTTGTGCGCATTGCTCGCGAAGGGAAAGATCATCTCCTCCTCAGAAAATTCCACGATACGCGTTTCTTTTCCTAAAGAAAGATTCAATCTTGTGTGAATGAATGTTGGGCTTTAGATGGCCCTGTTATCGTAACCAAGGTGCCCAACATCTTCTTATTTGAATTTGCATCTTCTTCAGATGCATTCATTGTCCTCACCCGTGGTCCCTGGAATTTCCTTGGGGCCCTATTACTTCTCCGACCTTGGCTTCCACATGTAATCTACAAAACAGTGCAGTTTCCGTCAGTAGATTTATGGATGCAAGTTCATAATATACCCAACGATTGTTATCACTATTATCTTGCTGAAAAAATTGGACAGGCAGCTGGAACCTTACTTGCCATTGATTGGTCGGAGAGACACACTACCTTCTCGGATTATTTCAGAATCAAGGTTCGTATTTTTGTCGAAGACCCGCTCCTTTCGGCAGTCTTCATTTCATTATTGGATGGTATGGGTGTCCAGATGCTTAAATGTAAGTATGAACGCGTATTCACTGCCTGTTTCAAGTGTGGGAAAATAGGACATGAAAATGTTCATTGTCGCTCGTCCATGGTTGAAGTAGTGGAATCTTTAGCTCGACGAACGACACATCTTCCTGGCGCTAACCTCTATCCCACGTTCTTTGCGGAAGGATACCCTCTCTTTGAACAATCCATGAGAGCCCTCCCAAATTCGGACTGGAACAGAACATCAAGGATTTCGATAGACCGTGACCTGCTGGGTGTTCATTTAAACCAAGTTTATGATGCTTTCTCCCCCAACCCAACCCCACCGACTAGTGACGATGACACTTTCACCACAGCACCTAATTCTCCAGTTTCGGAAATAGGGGAACATCAAGGCCCAGTCAATCATAACTATGGAAATCTAACAGAGAACCCTTTGTAGATGAATGATCAGGTTGTTGGTGATTTTGTTGAACAGGATCACATCCAGGCAATGCAAGGAGTAGATAACATTCAGAACCCAAATAATGAACTTGTAGAGGACGACATGATCGAGGAAGCAGATCAACAAATTAACGTGATCGAAAATCACGCTCTGAATATGGCAGTTTCTGATGGAAAATCTTGATCAGTTGGAAGCCAGCCTCAATGAGGATGACTGGGACGATGAAAATTTCTGGGAAGAAGAGCAAGGAATGAATTATGAAGAAGAAAATGAACCTGAAGAACAGAGTATCGCCGGTAGCCAAGATAGTGAAGCACCACCACCGGAGCAACATGAGGGACACGAGACATTTTTTCTATCTTCAGAATTTTCGGCGACGGCTGAATCACCGGAACCAGGGAAGCACGCGCCGGCCGTCTCTGACACAAACTCTCTGACACATCTAAATTTGATCTTTGCAGTAACCCATCTCCCTGTACCTAGCAGCAATCAGATGGCCATGCCCCTACCCCGATTGTTAGGTGACTGCTCTAAACACGCAATATCTGGGGAATTATCTCTTGATTTTGATCAAAGAACAAAGATTGTGGAAGGATCTCAGAAGGAGATCTCCGAAATGGAGTGGAGTCATAATGGACAGCATGGTCTATCTGTTTATTCTGGCACATCTCACCTACCCTCTCTGATGGACTTTAATTATGCTAGACCCGAACCATTTTCTCTCCAATGCAAACTAGCACAGTTTGTCTTGGGCCTGTCCAACTCGGGGCTCAAGCTTTTTGCCCAGCTAAGGGTGGCAACGGCCCAGAACCATGCTCCCGTCTGTTTGGGCCCCCTCGCTGCTGGCCCAAATGTCCTGTCACCAAGCCCAAGCCTATATTCTCGCCCATTTCCTACTGGCCCAAATCCCCAACCACCTATCTCCATTTTCAGCCTAACGCCATCGCCTGGAGACTCCAGTAGCCTGCAGCCTCTTGAGCGAATTTGGACTGAGCCTGCCATGCCTCCCTCAACCATTCCCCTGATTCCCCTGATGCCCCTTCAATATATATCCAACCTGCTGTGTGGCCAAAGGCTGGGAGCTCACGATTTTCAGGAAGATTTTTGACAGAGTAAATTAAGGCAAGATATTACCCTCACTATCACTAATAGAGCTTTCTCTAAATGGGATAATTTTGGGGTCCTAGCCTCTAGTTCACAAGCCACTGCCAATCAAACAGTGGCTTTATTCACTCTGCCACTCCATGTTACACCTAAAGGAGGGATCATCTTCACTGCACCAGAGTTTGAGGACAGTTCGGATGAAGATTTTGACTCAGGAAAGGGACATTCTACTCTGAAAATAGACCTTTTAGAAGGGGAACCACATCCATCAGTGGGAACTAAAAGAGCTGGTATCAACACTGGAGCGATTCTTGAAGAACCATATGGGAAGAAACAAAAGAAACATAGTGTTAATGGGTGTAGCAAATCGTCTTTTCATCCAGGTTCCTCTCTGTTTATTCTCTTGCTCTTTCATAGTCTGCATGCCATGGGGTTTTTCTTATTTTTACCTTTCCTGTTTAAGGAAAAGAGTAAAAGGAAAAGGTGCTTTGCTAATTCTGTAGAGGACTGTAGTTGTTCGTCTAAGAAGAGACCTCGTTTTTTTGGAATGGACGTACCCATCAGTGAGAGCCCCGTCCCTCCCTCTCTTAGCACATTTATTCTTTTCGTTTCCACCATTAAGCGCATGAGGCTTCCTTGCCCGCTTGTGGTTCCTTGTGAACAATTAGGTGTTAACAGGGAAATTCTTGACAGTATTAATTGTCTCTTGTTAGGAGCTGGAAAATCTAAGAAAAGGACTTTGTTAGTCCGTGATAACCCGTTCATCTCTTTGACCATTGATTCGTGTTGTCCTTTCTCTCGAAGGGTTTTGGGTGTTGCCCCCTTGCAACCCCTTCACCGTCAATGAAAATTCTTAGCTGGAATTGTCGCGGGCTTGGCCAAGCACGCACAGTTCGAGCAGCGACTAAAATGGTTCGTGTTCATAAACCTTCTTGCCTTTTCCTCCAAGAAACAAAAAAATCTGTAGCTTTTGTTTCATCCAAATTTGTTAAGTTAGGTTTCTCTTCGTTTTCGGGTTGGGACCCTGGTGGAGTACTTGGTTCTAAAGGTGGCCTATGGGTGGGTTGGACGCATGATGTCTCGGGCACGATCAAGGTTACCGATAGAAATTTAATTTTGATTGAGTTCCTTTCTGAATCCAATTCCCCTTGGATGGCCGGTTTTATTTATGGTCATCCAAATCTAGCTAAGCGTCAGGAAACTTGGAATTATCTCCTGAGTTTACTCTCAAATATTCGAATCTCGCTAATTCTTATTGGGGATTTCAATCAAGTTCTGTGTCCAGCTGACAAGACGGGTCCTAATTTCTTATCCATTCCTGGCCACATTTATCTCTCTGAATTTATGCGCCAGCTAGAACTTATTGACATTAAATGGATTGGCCCCGCCTTTACCTGGACAAACAACTGAGATGGCCCTTCTGGAACCTACGAGCGCCTCGATAGATGTTGTGCGAATGTTTCCTGGGTGACAAAATTCTCCAAAGCTTTGGTCAAGAACCTGGGAATTCAATCTTCGGATCATGCTCCGCTACTTTTAGACTCTTCACCGAGTGAGATATATCTTCCCCGTCCTACCCGCTTTGAAGCAATGTGGCTAAAGCATCCTCAAGGTTTTGATGTGATTAGGGAATCCTGGCATCGCCCGATAGACGGATCACCCGTGTTCCAAGTCATGTGGCATGGGAAGGAAATGATTAAAGCATTAAGGATTTGGAACAAACATCGGTTCGGCAATCTTGACAAGCAAATAGAGGAGACGATTAATAGGTTAAAACATTTTCAGTCCCTTGTTCCGAATTGTGATGCCGAAGTTCTCGATAAGAAAGAAAGATCCAAGTTGGATTGGCTACTAGAATACGAAGAGATTTTTTGGGCACAAAAATCAAGGATTCACTGGTTAAGGACAGGTGATAGAAATTCAAAAATTTTTCATGCCTCTACCATGATACGTCGCAATAAGAATCGGATTCTTTCTATCCTTGACGACGATGGCAGTAATCTTTCTTCTCACGAGGGTGTAGTCTCACCCTCCTTATATGTACATATGTGTAGGGCTGTATACGAACCGAGTTCGAGCCGAACATGGGTGTGTTCAAACTCGGTTCGTTTAAATTTCAGCATGTTCGAGCTCGGCTCGAGTTCGTCAAGAGCTAAAATATTTTTGTTTGAACTCGGCTCGAGTTCGTGATGGTGAAACTCGGGCTCGGCTCGTTCAACTCGTTTAACAATACGAGCCGAACTCGAGTTCGTTAACTCGGCTCACATTCGTGTTCTTCAATCAAATCCCTAAATTTACTCAAAATCCCCAAATCGTTCAAACAATCAAGCTATTTTCCAATAATAAGTCAAAAACAAGAACGGAGATACAATGAGGGATGAAAAAAAAAAAAAAAAACTGTAAAACAAATCTAGATTGATCGGCGGTGAATCTTTATGAATCAGCTCCCTCTTCAAGCCCTTGGCTTTGCAGCTTTGCTATCCGAAAACATGCCTGAATCAGGTGACGCAGGTTGAATTCGGCGACTCATGTTGAATCCGGCGACGGGCGATGACGGCGGCAAAGACGGATAACATGATTACCGTCCGTGAAGAGAGAGAGAAACGAGACGGCTGTGTGCGACAATCTATATGTGTGAGAGATGCAGAGAGGGGGCTGCTGTGGGATCTATGTGTGAGAGTGAGAGTGAGAGGGAGAGAATGAGACGGGGAGGAAGAGACGAGGAAGAGGATGCGGCTGTGACGAGGAAGAGACGAGGAAGAGGATGCGACTGTGAAGAATCTGAAGATAAGAGAGATTTAGGTTTTAGGTTTTAGACTTTTAGTTTATATATAGTTAGGGTTTCATAAATTAAATTTAGGAGTTGGGCTCTATTTTTATAAGTGGGCTTGGGGTTTTGGGCTACTTAATTTTAAGGGTTGCTTCTAGGTTTAAATTTAAATTTATATAATTTATGTAAATATTAATTATTAAATATATTATAATTAATTTATTAATTAGACGAGCTGTTCACGAACAAGTTTGTGAACATTTTGGAGTGTTCATGTTCGGCTCATTTAGTAAACGAGCCCTAAAAACTTGATCATGTTCAGTTCGTATATTATACGAACGAACATGAACGACTTTTTAAGAGAAGGAACCAAAACGGCTCGGTTCATTTACAGCCGTACATATGTGTGCCAATGATCCGGATCCTCTGTTGTAGTCAGGATTACAACATACATGATGTACAACCATCCGATTGAATATGGTGGAAGGAGACGGCCCAGATAAAGCCACGTCATCCAGCTATTTATTCTCAACTTTACCTCTCTGCCGACCCAATCTCTTCCCCCTCCCCGCTCTCGACCTCCAAATCCATCGGCCGGTGGCGACGACCCCTCCACCTTCCGGCAAGTATACTCAGCAGTTTTTACCTGTTTGTAGCACGAAGGCTATTGTCTATGGCTACGAAGGGCAAAGAGAAGCCGAAATCGTCGGCCCCTCCGGCTGTCGGAATCGAAGATCTCTTCACATCTCTGAATCGTCATATCCAACGTTCCGAATATGAACAGGCAGTCAAAGTTTCGGATCAAAGTAAGTACCTAGTAGATTTGTAGTTTATCCTTTTCCATTCGTCAATGTGAGTGAGTGATATCTTTTGCTTATCTGAGAATCAAATGCCTGGTTTTTGCAGTTCTGTCAATCGCTCCCGGTGATGAAGATGCAATCCGGTGCAAGACTGTGGCGTTAATCAAGGGTGATAGCATCGATGAAGCCCTCTCATTTATCCGTGAAGCTTCCAGGAAATTTCCTATTGATTTCAGTTTCCTTAAGGTAATTGATTTAATTTCTGCAGTTATGCTGATGTTGATAGTCTGAAGGTTTGGAAGTTGGAATTGGAATGTATCACATCTAAACAAATGTGAAACGTTGGTGACTTGTGAATTGCGATGCTTATTAGATTAGCATTTCAGTAGGTACATCACTTGTATAAAGTTGTTAGGTTTTCAACCTTTTCTTTCTTTATCAGTATGCTTGACGAGGATCGTTGTTTTGCAAATACCCTCATTTATCAGCCCTGTGATCAGTCATTGATGATGAAAAGAGGCCTTACTTAGACTACTTGATTTGATTGGGTTTCTCATAGTCTATAACTCTCTATCAAATTGTTGAGGAAAAAAGGAAAAGCAATTATGTATATCACGGATATGGTTTGATCTTGAGTGGTAGAATTAGGAAAAAACAATGATGAGATAAACAGGATGACTTGTTCTTGAGTGGTAGAGGCTTCAATTTCTTCCTCTTTGACGTTAATTGTCACTCCACCAGTTAAGTCACACTATGGGTACTAACTTTAACCATTCTAATCATTTGCTGATTTCGTTCTGGGCTATTCATGCTGTCTTTGAATTATACTTGGCCCTCGTAATACGACTACATAGTGTTGAGGCTTTAAGTTTTGTACTAGTTGTTGTCCTAGTCAGCGATCCTTTTGGAATCAATTTTCCTTCCACATTAACTTCACTTCCATCGAATCATGGCCAAGCCTTCCAAATCACTCAAAATCCTCCATCTCAGGGGCAGTGGGGCACCATAACCTCCATCATTTTCTATTTTACGATCTCATGTTTCTGTATTGGGTTGAAGACTGAGCACAAGGCTTACTTTTCCACAAAATCAGGTTGTTCTGTTGGCCTAATATGCATAACTAAAAAGAGTGATAGGTATTATGTATTTTTGGAAAGTACGTCTATTTTTTCATTTGCAAACAAACCAAATGAGACAACGTGAAACGGGGTGTGCTGAAGTATGATAGGTTGTGAAAAAAGACTTTCCATAGATAGCTTTTAGGTTGGCCTTTTAAATTAGGCTAAATGGCAGTCACCCCCCTGGGTTTGCCCTTTTTGGAAATAAGACCATGGGGTTTCAAAACGAGCATTCAACTCCCTGACGTTTTGAGTTTGCAGCAATCGAACCCAAAATCAGCTTACCGTTACCATTTAAAGGACGGATGTGAATCCGTGCCATCCACGTGATTGTTTCGAAGAGCATTTAAGCCAAACAATTAGTATGGACAATATGAATCAAATGATTTATTTATGTTCCAAAGACTTTATATCCTATCCCATTTATCTCCTAGTCTTCTCCTCTTGTGCTGCCACCGCCATCTTCACCAAAACTACCACCATGACCCACCTCAGTGGTCACCAATGACCACGACCCGCCTCTGCCACTCATGACCACCACCACCACCAAACCCTGGCCACCCATACCAAGTCACCACCCTTAACCCTTTGACATCCCCTTCAGCGATTCACCACCACACCCTAACGCCATCCCAACTCTACCACCGCAAAAAAATTTCAGCACTACCCATCCCCCCTCATTTTCTGTCCACGAAATCCTCATTTTTCTCTCTCCCCACATTTCCCAACCTCCTCATCCTCATCACGGAATCCTCTCATTTCTTCATCTTTACTCCATCCAATTCTTCATTTTCTTCTCCGTTTAACCCTTTCAATTTCCCAATCAAGGAGGTTATCAAACTTACGGATGGATTCAACAAGAAATCCTGTAAAGACTTCAAAGAAGTGAAGAGGATGTAAAATTTGAAGTTAAGTTAGTCCAGATGGATAGATTTCTTGAGGGGTTCGAATGGATATAATGGTTTGGGTGTATGAATTTTTTGGGGGGTGGGGGAAGGCGGCACGAAGTGTACGGTGCCGATCGATCAATCGGCTAGTTTTAAAGTGGAGGGCCTTGATGCCTACTCTAGTGGTCAATGTCTCCATGGGTGATGTCCTTGGTGGTGGTTGTAGTTGAAGGTGGTTGTAACATCAATGGTGGTAGTGGTGGTGTGTTGGTGATGGTAGTGGTGATTGTTTTGAGAATGGCACGTGACTGAAGCCTTAAGAGTGTTGGCGAGATAGGTTAGAGTGGACGGTTAGATTTAGAGAGAAAAATAGAGGGATGAGGAAGGGGGTTTATGGTGATGTTTTCTGGTTAACACAGAGTGTGAAGGAAAGGCAATGGTTGTTGGGGCGGTGCATGGTGGTAAATTAGGAAGGAAGAAACCCAATGAATTTTTATTTTATCCATTACGTTTTTGTATCTTACTTAACTGGTCCCACAAGTACCAGCTTTTGGACTGCCGTTTGATTTTGGCCTCCATTGCAACAATTATTCAACCTTAGGATTTTGAGTGCTTGTTTTGAAACCCCATGGTTCGATTTGCGAAAAGGGCAAACTATAGGGGGTTGAATGCCATTTAGCCTTTAAATTATTGTGTGTGTGTAAGTTTCGACGAGTGGTTATAGGCAGCGTTTGGTGTCTACACATCAGCTTATGGCCCACTATTTTCTTTAGCGGCAAAACTATGGTTGTTTTACATAAGAGAATCTCATGTTGCTGTGGCTTGTTCATGTCAAATGGCGCGTCAGTAAATGCAGTTCCAAGTATCGTTTTTTCTTAGTTAAACAATGGGGTTGTTACCTTCGAGCTAATGCAAATCGATTCACTACTTATTCCCTGGCTCCGCCTCTAGTCATGCACCTTTGGTTTGAATAAGGATGCTGGATGAATGAGACTATGGGTACTTTGAAGTTTATTCTTAACTACAACAAAGGGAGGAAATTATGTGAAGTAGCAAAGACATGCTATTGCGTTGGCTTCATGTTTGTAGACCTTACAACAACTCTTAAGGTTTACCCATTGCGACGGGTTCAAAACACGGAAACCCAAGACTTGTAGGAGTTTCGTTCTCTGGGCTAGACATTGTTCTATCATTTCATGAATTATTGTTCTGTTAATATTTTTCTCATATCTTTTATTCCTCCCTCGTCCTTCAATCTGATCAATGTGATCTATGGTTATGCTTGATGTTACTTCCAGTTCAGTAATACTTTCCTTGCTATCACTAAGTTTGCTCTAGTAAAAGTTTTATCAGTTGTAATCTGACTTCTTATATTGTTTCTAAAGCTTGTATAAATGCCCCTTATTCTTTCTTCCCCGAGTAGGCATACTGTTTATACAGACTAAATAAGTTGGATGAAGCGCTGGGATCCTTGAAAGGAAATGAGGCGAATCCTGCAACTATGCTGTTAGAATCTCAGATCCTATTTCGTTTGGGGAAGATGGATGCTTCTGTCGAAATTTATCAGAAGCTCCAAAAATCCAAGATAGACTCGTTAGAGATAAATGTTGTTGCTGGTCTGGTTTCGGCTGGGAGGGCTTCCGAAGTGCAAGGATTCATGGAGACTCATAGGGTTAAGGCAACTAGCAGCTTTGAGTTGGCATATAACGCCGCTTGTGCACTAATTGAAAGGAACAAGTATGCAGATGCGGAACAACTCCTACTGTCAGCTCGAAGGTAGTAAATCTTTTAGTTTGTCCATGATAAGCAAGTAGAAAATTTATTTTGCATAAACATCCATGAGGTCGTGTAGTCTATGTTCATCTTTTTTTCTTGATTTCTAACATGAGTCGGCACATGCATGCTCTAGCCAGCATGACCTGAAAATATGTGAACCGAGCTCGAATACTCCCCTTTTGGCTTGCTTCTTGTATTTTTTCCAAGCAGTCTCCTTAGTGTGTGCTTATGTTACTCAACTAGTGTTTCTTTCTAGCGGATATTTTCCAGGTTTGTCATGGAACTCTATTGTTTTCTCGGAAAAGCTCCTGAAAGAAAAGAACGCAGTATGTAGACATACGTTGGTTGTATATATATGAGTATAGGGTTGCGGATTACCTTCTATATCGACCATTGGGTCTCAATCAAACGGCTAATGAAACTTCATAGTATTTCGATAAGAAAAGTTGATATTGCTGACAACATGAAACTCTCTCAAATGATAAATCTAATCTCTTTCTACGGGCTCCTTCTACCGGAAGTGACTAGTGGTGAAGAGGGATGATCAATAGAAGTGGAGATTGAAGATTATCATTGAGTATTTTCCTCTTGAATTCTGAATCCCACGGGGAAATGAACATGGAATTCACACGCTTTTTTTATCTAAACCAAAAAGAAATTTATTGCATATTCCATTGCCATTTTCAATCCAACTTCAACTTTGTAGTTATTTAAACGAAGGTTATATGGGATATATGATTTGATTGATATGAACGGTGACCACAAATGGTTATATTGGAAGGAGATTAGATTCCATAATTAAAGCGTTTAATTTAATTTTCAATTTCCTTAAACAATCTTTTGTTCTTTCGGTGCTATGAAATACTATCAGCAGTTAGATTGAGATTTAAGGGCCTACTTAGAAGGTAACCACTATGGCTTATAGTGCAAGGTTACCACCATCATGCTACCCTACGTGTGTGTATGTTCGTGTGTGTTTGTGTCTCAATCTTACATGGACCCTTCACTTTGGGGTTAAGGGGTGGTGTTGAGACGATCTGACACTGACACCGGTAGAGGATCCGTGTCGGACTCGTGATTTGCCAAACGGATACACCATGTCAACATGTCGCGCAGGAAAACGAAGATGGAATCGAAGAAAGACAGAGCTGAAGTTTTTCCAAGAGAGAAGATAAGAAGATCTAGGTCTGGTCGTCTGGATTCTGGGTCAGAGGGAGGGAGGGGTCACCTCGCACTTGGGTCTGTCCTTTTTTGCTTTTTGATAGGCTGGATATATGTAGCATTCACAGGCTTCTTTCTTTTCCTTTTCCTTTTTAGAGGGAGGGAGGGGTCACCTCGCACTTGGGTCTGTCCTTTTTTGCTTTTTGATAGGCTGGATATATGTAGCATTCACAGGCTTCTTTCTTTACCTTTTCCTTTTTAATTTTTGGCACTGCCTTGTCCCAAACAGTTGGTACTAATATAAAATCCACACACACACACACACACATATATATATGTACATGTGTATATGTGTATATATATATGCATATAGATATACATTCCTCAACTGTAACCTATATAAGTTTTCGTAAAATTACAATATGCTTAAAAACATAATATTGAACACTCAATCCGTTATAGAATTATATGTATTTTAAATATTTTAGCCGTGTCCCCATGTCTGTGTCCACGTTTGGGTCCATGTCGCCGTATCCTTAACTTTCCAAAATAGGCGAGTCCAACACTTGAGTTGACACTTGGACACGTGCTGGATCCGGACACCGACATGAAGTCCATGTAACATAGTTGTGTGTGCGCTTCTACGTATCCTTATATACATATAAATATGCATGTTCTTTTATATGTTTAGTAGGCCTATGACTTATTGCAGATACATTTTCTGCGGCATGACGTGAAGTGGCAACGTGCTGCCTAATAGATAACCTCATTTAGAAGAACCCTATCGTCCTCTCCCAACTCTTTGAAACCCATCGTTCGTCTCATCCCTTACCCCTTGGGCCTTGGCCCTTGGATATTGATTTAGTGTCCTTTAGAGGAGATAAGATTGGTCAATAAAGATATTTTCTTAATTGAAAAGGGAAAAGGTGACTCATAGACAAATATAGCAGTGGAATTGTCAAATTTTACAAAGCCTGTTAGATATGGTCTAGTAGCCATGAGAATTTGGGCATCTCCGATGTCGGCTTCCTTTAAAAGACATTTGTAGTCTGTTTAGGCGTAAGGGCTAGTGTCTTGGTCTGACAACTGTCAGTGTGATTTGCAGTATGGAAGAAGAGCTCATTGAGTGTGGATTACTTATTGGAAAGGCTGGGAAACATTTTGGGCATGGAAAGATTAAATCTATAAGGGGTAAGGAAAGAGAAGGGAGATCTATTTCAATGTATGGAGAGAGGACGATGCCTTTTCTCTTGGCTTTAATATACTGCGCTATACGCGCCGTTTGCAACCATGCTGCAGAGAATATTTCTATGGTGAGCCGTATGCTCCCTTCATTCTGTATATGCACATTTATGGGGCTGATCCACCCAAGATGAGGATCTTCCCAACTCATCTGCCACAATCCATGTCAACTGACCTAATGATGAGATTGTCTGATTGCAAAGCATCCATGAAAGACTAGCCAATGGAAGATCACTGACCAGCTTACCTAATGCCTATCACGTACATAGCGCGTTCGCCAAAACCAGCATGTGTCTCTCTCTTCTAATCGGGCGATCCTTGAGTCTTTAGTCGATAGTTGAAATCTTGCCAATCGAGGAGAGGAGGTGAGAAGAATGAGGTAAGGAAAGGGCTATGGTGTTTTTCCTAGTTGCAAGTTGCAACTGTGGGCTAACCTGCCAATGCCAAACACCTTTGTCCTCTCTCACCCCAAAACTTTCTCTCTGAAAAGGTTTCTTCTGTTATTTCCTCTCTGATTGTATCTTTCTCCTTTCTTAAGATATTTCTGTCCTTTCTTCAATTTCTATTTTCTTGCTTATTACTTGTTTTCCATATATTTTGGAGTCTGGGTCGGGGTTCTGATTTTGGTTTTTCCTTCCATTTCAATCTTTGGATCCAACTTAACAATGGCAACATAATTTTCGAATGTTGATGGCGTTGAGTGTGTTATGTACAGACCATGGTTGGGAGTTAATGGCTTCAAGGATGGTATATAGTCTAGCGTATTTTGGGGGTCAGTAAGACTGGTTAGGCTAGACGGGGCTGCTTAGGTGGTAGGAGTTTGTTGAGGTCTATCTAGAAAGGTGGGGTCTTCAGGTCCGAGTTGGGAATTCCGCAGTGATGGGCACGAAGGAATTCCGCCCTCTGTTGCATGTCCCGGTGGTAGTTTACTTTGGATGTTTGCAGACGCGTGACAATGCTATTCTTGATGTAGGTTTCACGCTGTAGACCATGGGCGTGCAATCTATTGTGTGCACTTCTGCTCTTCAAATTGGGTTGCTAGTGGTGGTATACTTCAGTTTCGGGTCTTCAGCTAGGGGTGAATCGTTACGGAGGCAGACCCGAATCTGGTCACATTAGTACCCTTCTTCAATTTTCTTTTATCTTCTTTGTTCTGATTTCTCTTGTTGCCTTTCAGTTGTAAGTACCCCCTTGGTGTGTTACTGGTACTACATTGGACCTCCTAAACAAGACTGAATTATGATGGTTATTTTTGGATGAGGACTTGATTTTACATTTACTTGCTCAGTTATTACTTGATTTTGCATGTTAGCAACTTTCTTTACTTGGTTTTGAGTTTATTGAACTGGAACTTCAAATACTATTTGTATGTTGGAATAATCGCCACATGATGGTAGAAGATGATCTCACGGCATGAGAATACGTAATTTTGGCAGAATCGGTCAAGAAACACTAATGGAAGACAATTTAGCTGATGATGAGATTGATATTGAATTGGCGCCAATAGCTGTGCAATTGGCATATGTTCAGCAGGTGAGCCTATTTTATAAACTAGTAACTAGTATGAATTACCACCTTTTTTTTTCTCTTTTTATGGTCATGTTTCTTTTTTCAATGATAAGTTTTCATCAAGGCAAATGGCTTATGTCTTCAGCTCCTAGGACACACCCAAGAAGCCCTCAAATCTTATGCAGACTTTATCAAGCGAAATCTGCCTGATGAATCATCAGTTGCAGTGGCGATAAACAACCTTATTGCACTGAAAGGTCCAAAAGATATATCTGATGGCCTAAGAAAGCTTGATAGGTTAATAGAGAAAGGCAATGAGCAACAGAGCTTCCAGCTTGCACGTGGACTAGAACTGAAGCTTTCATCAAAACAAAGGGAAGCAATATACATCAACCGGGTGCTACTGCTACTTCATTCTAATAAGATGGATCAGGTCATATCTGAGATCCTGCAGTTCTTTCCATAATTGGCTTTATTACCTATTCTTTATGTAAAGGCAGAAGGACATAGCAAGGCCGCACCTCATGTTGTCTTAATAAGACGTTTATTGTTGAAAATATACAGGCTCGAGAACTTGTTGCCGCACTGCCTCAGATGTTTTCCGACAGTGTAATGCCAGTACTGCTTCAAGCTGCAGTCTTGGTTAGGGAGAACAAAGCTGGCAAAGCTGAAGAAATACTAGGGCAGTTTGCTGCTAAGTTCCCTGACAAGTCCAAGATTGTCCTCCTCGCAAGAGCACAGGTTGCTGCTGCTGCTGGTCACCCCCAAATTGCAGCCGACTCTCTTGCAAAGATACCTGACATTCAACATTTGCCTGCCACTGTTGCCACCCTGGTCTCTCTCAAGGAGCGGGCTGGAGATATAGATGGCGCTAATGCCGTGTTTGAATCTGCTATACGTTGGTGGTCAAATGCCATGACAGAAAACAACAAGCTCAATGTCATCATGCAAGAGGCTGCTGCTTTTAAGCTCAAGCATGGGCGGAAAGAGGATGCTGCTCATCTATACGAGGAGCTTGTAAAGAGCCATGGAAATATTGAAGCGTTAGTAGGGCTAATTCAAACAGCTGCTCACACAGATGTTGAGAAAGCTGAAGCTTATGAGAAAAAACTGAAATCACTGCCCGGTTTGAAGGCTGTTGACGTGGATAGTTTGGAGAAAACGTCGGGCGCGAAGCATGTTGAAAGCGGGACTCTCAACACTGAACCGTACGAAGCTAAGACCAAGGAGAAAGCGAAGAAGAAGAGAAAGAGAAAGCCAAAGTACCCAAAAGGCTTCGACCCTGCAAACCCTGGTCCTCCACCCGATCCAGAACGGTGGCTACCTAAGAGGGAAAGGTCTAGTTTCAGGCCAAAGAGAAAGGATAAGAGAACGGCGCAGATCAGAGGCTCTCAGGGTGCAGTTTCTAAAGAGGCTGCCAACGCACAAAACCCAAAATCTAGCCAAACGGCCAACTCCAAAGCAGCCTCACAAAATGCAGTCACAGAGTCGTCCAAGCCTTCTTCTAAGTCATCCAGGAAGAAGTCAAGAAATTAGCAAAGAACATTGTACGCCGAATTTCTTTTCCCTGCTAGATCTACACCAGTTTTCTTTCACGTTGAATTGAGGAAGAAGCTGGGATTTTGGTTAAGTTGTCTTTCGACTTCTGTGCTGGTCAAAGATGTTGTCTTTTCTTTGTTACATGAGAGGTTAAATCGGCTTTTATGTTGGTTGAACTATCTTATATTGCTCTCTAGACAAAAATTTTACCAAAAATCTTCTTGAAAAACTAGTAACAGCTGTGTTTTTGTGTGGGTTTCATCCACATAGTAATACATGCCTTTTCGCAATATGGTACAGGTCCACAAACTATGCGTTGTATAGTCCATTTCCAAGGAATTCTCTGTACGAAGGTCATATGGACGCCTGGTACAACGGATGGGATCTAACGAGTTTAAGGGATTCTCGGACAGCAGGCAGTTGTTCGGTCATCAAAACTTGAAAATTTGTGTGATATACATCTTCTCTTGGGATTCGAGGACGAAGAAGAACTTTCTTTTTTTGTTTTTTGTTTCTTGTGTGTGGCGTGGGTGTAGGCAGCAGAGAGAAACTGCATCTTTCTGGGGATATCATCAGTGCCGGAAGTTGGATATTCGGCATAATCATCTGGACAGCCGATGAAAGCATTTCTAGAAGGCAAGAAAAGGCTAGAAAACAACATTTTTTTTTAATATAACAACAGGATTGCATTATAATAGGAGATTTTACAGGAATACATGAAGGATACACACATAGATGCTACAAAAAGGGCTATAAAGGAGTTACAAAAGTGGTGAAATTAGACCAAAAGTCTTTTCCCATATAATATGTGATACATCGGCAAGTCCCCGACGAGAGGCCCCAAGAATCAACATCACAGCAAACGGAAACCAGTCCCTATTGGGGGAGGATGTGCTCTGCTTGCACTCTGAGCACATTTTCTAGCTCCATCAAACATAGCTGGGTCTCGATAGGTGATACTGCACACGTCAAAAGAGGAACATAGAGAATATATATATATATATGGCAGCGGATCCCTTGACAGCGCTGGCAAATGGAGTTAAGTTGCCAACGCGATCTGGCCGTCCACGCGCGATCTGTGGAAGGCCCAGATCTTTTTTTTGCGATTTTTTTAAGTCTGTCCGCTACATAATGTAGCGGACGATTTTTGGACAAAAATACCCCTCTAACTTGAGGGAGTCAAAGATGCTGCAAAACCCATCCGCTACATTATGTAGCGGACGATGGATGCTCAATTTTGCCCATCATCTCCTTCCTTTCTAACTTGTCTCTGTGCTTTGATGTTTGTTATTTTGCCCATCGAGATCAAATCAAACCAAAAACAAACCCAAATTGGTGGTGGCGGCGTGAAAGGGAAGAACGAGGCAATGACAGAACCACCGATCGTTCATCCCAAGCAGTCTCCATCGCCCACAACCACCACCACTCTGCCACCGGCGCTGAACCCATCACCACCACCACTACCATCCGAACCCATCACCACCGCGACAACACCACCGTTACTCCACCACAACCATCCAGTCACCCATTCCAGTCAATAATTACAAAATCCTCGCCGGTGAGGCCCGCATGCGGCTCCACTATGCTGACCTGACCAAAGCTTCCTCCCTTAGCCGTTGGCCCGACGATCTCCCCTCCGATGAGATCTACAAACCAAACCATTGCCGCCAACGCCCCAACGTCATGCCATCCGACGTTGTGACAAGCAACTGCTGCCTCGGCCGAAAACCCAACATAGTGACTGTAGCACCGCTAGAAACACCATCAGCGTCGATTGGTGCAATAACCACCCCCGCCACAGCTAGCGGCCGCACGTAGGCCTCGCTGGCTATAGCGGCGGCGACATGAAAGGGAAACTCGCGATGCTTCGTCAGATCTGGGATATCCTTCTTCGCGATGCTTCAGCGATGGGAACTCGCGATGCTTCGTCAGATCTGGGATCTCCTTCTTCGCAATGCTTCGGCGATGCTTGGTCTCATGGGCGGTGGTGGCGAGAGAGAGAGAGAGAGAGAGAGAGAGAGAGAGAGAGAGAGAGAGAGAGAGAGAGAGAACCTCGGGGACAGAGGAAACACAGAAAGGAGAAAGACAACGGATGTCTCTGTAAAATAGTCCGCTACATTATGTAGCGGACAGATGTAATCGGGATTGAGGGGTATTTTTGTCAAAAATACTGTCCGCTACATTATGTAGCGGACAGACTTAAAAAAATTGCAAAAAAAAGATCTGGGCCGTCCACAGATCGCGCGTGGACGGCCAGATCGCGTTGGCAACTTAACTCCATTTGCCAGCGCTGTCAAGGGATCAGCTCCCTATATATATATATATATCATAGGTCTCACCACAATGTTTTGTGCATCAGGAGCCACCACCATCTGTGAAAGAATATAGGATAAATCAGTATACATAATGAAGCATTGGAGATGATGAAGAGCTGCCCAGTGACATGAATGCACTATGGAAAGCGCCATTGCTTCCTTAAAACCTGACGCTCGAAAAGCCATAGTCCAAGTTCCCAACCGTGAATGATCAGCTCCAGTTAAGATAAGATGAAGACAAAGAACCTGTAAGTGACCATTCCAGTTGGTAGTAATATAGAGATGGGAAACCAAGGAAGAGGAAGATGGCGAAGGTGTTATCGGCACTCGGAGTTGGATAGGTACACTGCGTGTCGGGTCAAGAGCTAAAGAAGTATTGGATTGCGGTGGGAGGATACGGTTACGCGTATCATCAGTAGGATTAAAAGCTCGGAGGAAAAGCACACTAAGAACCCGGGCTTGGTTTATTATGGTAGATGAATTGAAAGTGATTTGTCGAAATATACACTCATTTCTGTGTAACCAAATACACCAAAGAATAGTGATAAAGAGGATTAGGGAAGTGGAAGTAGATGATTGTTGTAACCAAGCAATCAACCATTCTTTGAAAGAAAGTAGTGGGACTGTGGTTATAATTCCAAGGGGGCAGTTTAACCAAACAATCTGTGTAGCGGGGCAACGAAAGAAAAGATGAGAGCTGGTCTCGCTAACTTGTTGACAGAAAGGGCAAAGCGAATTAAGTATAATTCCTTTGGAATATAGGTTCGCGCGAAGAGGTAAACGGTTAATCAACAATTGCCATAAGAAGAAAGAACTTTGGTCGGAATTTTGATTGTCCATATTGACTGCCACAGAGAGCTCGGTAGATGGCTACCATGATTAAAGCTTGGGTTTCACATTAACATGTTGTTCATTGCAATGTTGTGCCATAAGACATATGCCAATTTGACAGAGAATTTGCCGCTAGACGTAGGGCCCCACATATATTGATCCCGAAACCTCTGGATGATAGATAGATTCCCTGGATAATCGTTACAATAGGGCCATGAAAGAGAGAGTGGTATTCCAAGCACCGTCATGGGTGAGATCAATGACACGATCCAAGTGATGATGTGATAATATGAAGGAAGATAGTTGCTGAGGAGTGATTCCAGGTATCCAGTAATCTGTCCATATCCGAGTGTCACTTCCATCACCAATATGGCGTCGAATACCCAACAGAAGTGTTTTCCAGCCTGCCAGGATACTGCGCCATCCCCACGAGGCTGATGTATTGGGTCCTATGTCTAAGAAAGATTGAGATCTGAAATATTTAGAACGAAAAAGGCGGATAGAAGTAAATCAGGTTGGTTAAGAATCCGTCAACTTGTTTTAGCTAAGAGGGCTAGGTTAAAGAATTTAGAATAGCGAAAACCAAGTCCCCCTTGGGACTAAGGTCCACAAAGCGAGAGTCAGTTAACCCAGTGGATACCATACTCTAAGTGCTCCCCACGCCACCAGAACTTACTCAAAATACTATCGATTTTTTTACACACATGAGAAGGGAACACCGTAACTTGCATATGATATGTGAGGAGAGAGGATAAAACAGATTTGATGAGTATAGCTCTCCCAGCTTTATTAAGAAGAAGACCCTTCCAACCAGCACACCGATTCTGAATTTTAGCAACTAGGGATTGGAAGAATTCTTTGCGGTAGGTAACAATATCCAGGGTTATGCCAAGATAGAGGCCGAACCGCGGGGAAAGAGGGATCCCCAAGGTTGATGAGCAATATAGACGGAGTGGTTCTGAACAGAGTTCGGGCTGAGAATCAAGCTAGATTTTGAGATATTGATTTGTTGACCAGAGTCCATAAGATAATTTGGAGTAGTTCACAACTGAAGGGAGTCAATTGGAAGAATATAAGAGAGACGTCGGCAAAAAGAAGGTGTGTTATACTAGGGGACTGAGGAGTGATTTTACGTGGATACCATCATACTCTTCGGCTTTGATCAAAGATTGAGATAACACTTCGGTGCACATGATAAAGATAAACGGTGAAAGAGGATCCCCTTGTTGGATACCACAAGACGGAGTAAACGACGTAGTTGGTGTACCATTGATAAGGATATAATAAGTAACGGTTGAGATACACTGCATTATTAAACGGATCATATGACAAGGAAAACCAAATTGAAGAAGTACAGCCTCGATAAAATCCCATTGTAGCCGATCATAAGCCTTACTCATATCTAATTTGATAGCTCCAAGGACTCGTCTCCCTTTCTTATGAGTGCGAATCTTGTTTGCTAATTCTTGGGCCATAAGAATGTTATCCGTAATCAGGCGACCTTTAGTAAAAGCATTCTATTGCGGGGAAATCAGAGAAGGAAGAACCTATTTTATGCGATTGACTAAGACTTTGGATACAACTTTGTACATGGTATTGCAAAGACTTATTGGTCGAAAATCACTAGGCTGGGAAGGAGTCTTAGTTTTAGGGATAAGAGTAATAAAAGTACGATTGATTTCACGAAGCATGTGACCAGAAGTACAAAAGGAGAGGGCTGCTGAGGAGATAGATTGATGCATAAAAGCCCAACAATGTTGATAAACCAACGGTGGGATCCCGTCCGGTCCCGGGGATTTTAGAGGCTGTAGTTGGAAAAGGGCTTCTTTAATTTCCATGGCCGAATATGGACGATCCAGGTTTAGTTTTTGAGCATAGGAGAGTGCCGAGGAAAGTAACCCAACTGTTGTTAATTCACGGGGGGAGGTGGTATCTAAAGTAGGACAAAGTAAGAAGGTAAAATAGAGCAAGAAGAAATTTTGAGTTTCTTGAGCTGAAGAACACAAGTGACCACGCACATCACGAATTTGGGAGAAGTTATGAGTTGGACATCTCATGGAAGTTGAAGCATGAAAAAATCTGGCATTTTTATCCCCCATTCGTAACCAATGAATCTTGGATCTTTGGGCCCAATAAAGTTCCTCAGCATCCAATAACCAATTAAGTTGTTGACGTAGACCTTGTTCATGTTGGATAGCTGTGGGATGTGGTATAAGATGCTGCCAATCCCAGATTAAATCCTGAACCGAAGAAATAAGAAGTTTATGGTTGCCAAAGGAATCCCAATGCCATGAAGTGAGATGAGTCATCATAATTTGACCCCAACGAGCAATACGAAATAGAGGGGAGTCAGTAATTTCTGTGTTTCAGGCCCATCAGATAATATCAATACCAGGTCGATGACGAAGCCAGAAGGCTTCAAATTTCCTACGACAAGGTGGCCGAGTACGAACCGACAACGAGATGTCCAGGAGTATCGAAGCATGGTTTGAGGTTTGGATACCAAGATTGGTAACAATTGTGGAAGGAAAGGATATGTTACGAAATCGATCTAGATAAATATGTATAAAACACGATAACCAAATAAGAAAACACAAGAAAACTGAGAGAACTCAAATCTACTTTGCACAAGTCAGATTTACAACACTCCCTCACGTGTATCTCTCAATTGTTTTCCTACTCAAAGAAATACTCTTCTCTCTTGTATTTGCTTACTCAAAGAAGGACTCTTCTCTCTTGCCCTTAAACACAATATAAGACATATTACTTATACTAGAGATAAGCAAGGATCTTCTCTTTCCAAGCAATGTGGGACAAGATGTCTTATATACTAAGGGCCAAGTTGCAACCTTCTTTGAGTAACCGATGTGGGACATAAATACAAGACATATATCAACAATCTCCACCTTGGCTTGAATTAACAAACCACTCCATGAGGAAAATGTAATATGCCTTCAGTACCTTCTTCAGGTACTCCACCTTGCATCCCCTTTAAAGGTAGGGATGCACTCCACCTTGAACTCAACAAGAAAGAAGATGAATCAAGCTCAAGCAATGCTTGAGCTTAACTGTCGTGACTGTCTTCGTGAGCATATCAGCTGCGCTGTCATCGGCCTCGTATTTCGCTCACCGTAGCATAGCGTCGATCCCTTGTCCAGCTGTAACACAGTAATCCCCTTACGTGCGTTAGCCCCATCCTTGGACACCAACGGGATCATCCACTCCGGTTGGCCTTCTTTACTCGCCATCATCATCACCCCGCAATATGGATTGAGCATAGCGCTCGACTTCTCCATGAAGTCCATCCCAAGCACCACCCAAAGCTCATCCATGTTGATGATGTTGAAGTCGGCCTTCCCTGTCCATCTGTCGATCCTCAAATCGACGTTCTTGATGACTTTCTTCGTCGGTCGCTCCTCGGCATTCACGACCGTGAACCAACTCCCATCCTTAGTTGGTTTTAGCCCAAGCCACTCGAAAACCTTCGAACTCATGAAGTTGTGGGTGGCCCCGGTATCCATAAGCGCTTCTTGAGTCTTCCCGACAACATCCACCATTGAGTAGAGCAAGCCCCGTTTCTTCTTGCTCTTCTTCCACTTGGCAGCTTCTTCCTTTGACTTCTGCACGAACGCATTGACCATCTGCAATGCCCCCATGCGTGTCTTGTCGTCGCTGTTGGAAGAATTCCCCTTGCTGCCTTTGTGCTTCTCAAGGAACGCAATCATCTTGCCCTTGTGTGGGCAATCCCTTCTGTAATGTGAACCTGCACAGTAGAAGCATCCTCCTCTAGGCCCCACATGAGCCTTATGGTCACAAGAGTCACCCCGCTTGCAACTTCCCTCGTGCTTCTTCTCCTCCTTGTGATGGTGACAACATCACTCGTCTCCACTCCGTTCATCATCGGTTGCCTTGGGTAAGCCACTCTTTGACCTACCGTCTCCCCCATCTTTGGCACGCTCGTGCCTTGGAGATCTCGGCCTCTCACCTTGCTTGAAGTTTTCCAACCTCTCGATAATCGCCATGGCGGAAGCCAAGTCGTGAGGTTCCCTTCGCCGTAATTCTGTGACAACCCACTGCTGCAACCCGTCAACGAAGAAGCAGTCACTGCCTCTCGGACATCTCTGGTATTTCGAGCATCAAAGCTGAATACTCCTTCACATACTCGCGGATGCTCCCTTCTGCCTCAGCCATCGAAGGTTTATCATCGACGCTATCCGGATAGAACTGCCTTTATAGTTCATGCTTGAACTTCTCCCACGTTTTGACCGTAAGGTACATGACCGTCGTCTACACCTTCTCCTCATCGTCGTCGATGTCAAGTGCTTCAAAGTACCGCTCCAAGTGCCAAAAGAAGTTATCCACCTGCCTCGCCTCTCTCGCTCCATCGTGCGATCTCGGCTGCGGCATTTTCTTTCGCCTTGGATGCACCGCGATACACCCCTGCCTCGTACCTCTTGTAAGCTCCTTCTTACAAGCAGCTAGTTCTTCTTGGAACTCCGTGACTTGTCCCTTGAGGTCCTTGTGCTGTTGCACCTCCCACTTTGTGAAATGGGCGACCCTCTCCTCGATCAAGTCATTTAGCTCATTTACGAACACATCGACTTTCCGTTCCAGCACAGTTAATCGACTGTCCACCTCCAAGTCATCTAATCTATTGAAGATTAGCTCCACCTGACTTGCGACAGTCCGTTGCACCTTCTCCTCCTCGTCGATGTCGAGGGCTTCAAAGTACCGCTCCAAGTGCCAAAAGAAGTTATCCACCTGCCTCGCCTCTCTCGTTCCATCGTACGATCTTGGCTCCGGCATTGTCTTTCGCATTGGCTGCACCGTGATACACCCATGCCTCGTACCTCTTGTAAGCTTCTTCTTACAAGCAGCTAGTTCTTCTTGGAGCTCCGTGACTTGTCCCTTGAGGTCCTTGCGCCGTTGCACCTCCCACTTGGTGAAATGGGCGACCTCTCCTCGATCAAGTCACTTTCCTCTCTAGCACAGTTAATCGATTGTCTACCTCCAAGTCATCTAATATATATATATATATATATATATATATATATATAGTGGTGGTATAATGTGGTGGTATATATATATATATAGTGGTGGTATATATATATATATATATATATATTTAATGTTAATAGTGGTGGTATAATGTGGTTGGGGTAGGGGTGACGGTATAAGTGATAGTATTTCTTTCACCGATAATGGTGATGATGATGGTGGTAAGGGATCAGGATCCCCTGCTGTAACCCATGGTTACAGCAGGGGTGCTGTGATCCCAAATGAGAGAGGGGGAAGAGAGAGAGAGTAACCATGGTTTACATCCCCCCTCTCTCTCTCTTCCCCCTCTCTTATTTGGGATCACAGCAGCCCTGCTGTAACCTTGGGTTACAGCAGGCAATCCTAATCCGGTGGTAAAGGGGGTAGGTGTAAGGGTGACCTAATACGTGGTTGTAATAACTATGATAATGGTAATGGTGATCGTGAGTGGATGTGACAGTGGCTAATACTACAGGTTTGATACTGATAATAATTTTAATAAATGAAAGTGATGATAGTTACGAAGGTACTAATGTAGGTTTGGTGGACAAATGATACAAACCCGGACTGGATAAATGGTGGACCAGCTAAAGAAATGCTTATTCTATATATACTAAAATCCTCTAAAGAAACTTGGAGGTACATAGATTTTATAACGGCACTAAAAACTTTTGAAAGTGTCTATAGAAGGATTTATAATTTGTAATATTTATATACCAACATAGAACAATTTGAAACTTCTTTTGGTCAAAAGGTTCTCTTCGAGGTTTAGTCGGTTTAGAGCCCTTGACTTGACAATTTGTGAGTGTTACTTTGATGAGGTTATGTTAGTATAAGTTACACTTAATGTAGAAAAGCAACTCTAATGACATTTATGGATCCGCTTATATGAAAGTTAGGTATGATATTGTTGAAACTATTTAAATGCGCTTACCACATAACACAGTGGATTCGGAAACATATCGTACGAAGTCTCCGAAAATTCCGATGTAGGATCCTTGTTGTTACGAGCCTCCAACACGCTTGATCTTTTTCGCAGGTACGAAAACGGCTACTAGAGTCGAGTTCTTCGTCCACGAACCAAATCCTAGAGCTTGGTGATTGCTCTAGAGAGAGTGCTATAGAGAGAAAGATTATTGCTATGACTACTGACTTATTGAGATATCTCTAGCCTTTATATAGATATACAATTAGAGACTGACTTACCTCAAACTCTTAGGAGATAAAGATGTATTTACCTCAAACACTTAAGAGATAAATATCCTCTAATTAACTGTAATTATCCAGACTAACAAATACACATTATCTGTTAGTGGGCGGATAATGGGTCCATTGACCCAATTTATTAACAGCTCCCACTCGCCCACACACAGGGCAAATAAATCGTACAGTCCTTCTTTATCTCTCGTCCACTCATCTCCTCATACAGGAAATGGAACGTGCGACCTACGAGAAAGGATGTCCAGTTGAGGAGTATTGTATTAAGTTATCACCAAACTAACACAATACATCACTCCAATAAATCTCGTATATACCCCAGATAGTTCAACTACACCAGATTAAACACTCTCAAATCCCTCATAATGAACAGTGTTAAAACTCTCATATGTTATGTATTCATGACTCATATCGAAATGAAAATCGACAAAGTCGCCCGGGCTATGAATCACACAACATGGTGTAATATTTAACTTTTTTCCCAAAGTCCTCATGTCATCCCAATTAGACTCAACCGTTTTCCTAGACATGCCCCGCGAGACCTTATCATCCATGATCCAAGGGTACATGCTAAAGTAGCGACATTGAGTATCCTCTTCATGACATAGTCGAAGGTGAGAAGGGTACTACATAGGATCAAAAAATATTTCGATCCAAGTGGCTCACATAGTGACGAAGCAGGGATTCATCATCACTCCACTGTCGATCGGCATTTAGCACATGCAGTGTGATTTGCATGGTATGGCGTAACCCGCAAGGGCGTGTCACATAAATGTATAATAAAATATGCCATACGAATCTGAGTCTAGTCGCTGTACAAGCATCTAATCTGAGTTTTTTAGCCCATTCACTCTCATAGTGCGTGTCTAAATTCTCACATTCGGTTGTAAACATGCTAAATAGAGCTATGGAGATACTCAATGATCGACCTACATTTTTAGGTCTCATCTTAGCTCCAACTAAGGCGACATGTTTGCATTACAAACTGTATCATCTTATTCACCCATTTGGCGCCTAAGACAATTATGTCTCATCTTGCTCGCTATCTTAGCGCCAAGGTGAATTACCCGTGTGAGTGGGTCAATTCGAGCCTGGTGACACTCTCAATAAGGATGTATATGTAATCACAAAGATTATCCATTCATTCCAAAATAAACTCAAATCAAGGAACGAAAAATTAATATAATAAATGTCAAGTACATAAGATGCCATAAACATATCAAAACCTACGGAGTCCCATACTCCTAATGTGAGAAAGGAAAACATCTCTAGCAATAGGCTTGGTCAAAGGATCAGCCACCATTCTGCCAGTAGGTATATGCTTCATGGACACCTCTCCTTGCGCAACTAAAGTTCTAATGAAGTGATAACGAAGGCCTATGTGTTTGGCCTTCCCATGATATTTGGGGTCCTTTACAAATTCTAGGGCAGCTGTATTTTCACAGTGAACAGCGACAACCTCATCTACATGAGTTGTAACCCCTAGAGCCTGTATGAATGACCTCAATCAAACAGCTTCCTGGACTGCTGCTGTTCAAGCAACATACTCCGACTCCATCGTGGATAGGGCGATGCAAGACTTTTTCTTGCTGTACCAAGAGATAGCTCCACCTAAAGTGGATATGCGCTCATCTCTATCAGCGCCCCAATCAGCATCGCTGTATGCTCTCAGTCTCAAGTCTCCACCATGGTAACACAGGACGAGATCAGCAGTTCCACGTAGGTATCGAAGAATCCTCTTCACCGCATTCCAATGAGCGGGTCCAGGATTACTCTGATAACGACTCACCATTCCAACGGCATAGCAGATGTCTGGACGCGTACACAGCATAGCGTACATCAGACTTTCTACTACAGCCACGTAAGGCACTTTGGACATCCGATTCTTTTCCTCATCATTCTTTGGGCATTGGTCTGTGGTCAAAGTACACGCCTTGTCCATTGGAGTGTCTATGGGTTTTGAGTTATGCATACGAAATCGTTCAATGACTTTCTTGATGTATGTCTCTTGAGACAAACCGAGAAGTCTCTTTGAACGATCACGTACGATTTTAACCCCGAGCACATAATTAGCTTCTCCCATGTCCTTCATCTCAAAAGTTGAGGACAGCCACTGCTTAGTGGCGACAATGGAACTCATGTCATTCCCAGCTAAAAGAATATCATCCACATACAAAGAAAGGATTAGAATATTTTTCTTGGATCGTTTTACGTAAACGCAATGGTCTTGTTCAATCATTTCAAAACCTATAGAGGTAATGGCATAATGAAACCTAAAGTACCATTGCCTAGACGATTGTTTGAGACCATATATAGAACGTTTGAGACGGCAAACTTTGCGCTCATGTCCTTTGACTTCAAAACCCTCGGGTTGAGCCATATAAATCTCTTCGTCTAGTTCTCCATTGAGAAACGCAGACCTGATTCTTTTCCATTGAGCTCAACTCATCCTTCATTGCAGCCATCCACTCATTTCTAGCAGATGAAGATAAGGCTTCTTCCACAGAAGTAGGCTCGTCTTCATCATTTGGAGTGCACATAAGAATTTCTCCGTCAATCTCAAAACGACGACGTGGAACTCTTCCTCGTGCACCTCTACGCAGTTGAGAATCTTGTTGACCTAATGGTCCTTGTGGTGTGCTCCCACTGTCTGGGATACTCCCACTAGGTTGAAGGTCTTGAAGGTCACTTATACTATCTTCAGCGAGAACGGGATGATGAACTAATTCTCCACCTTTGCTTGGAGATGGTAAAATGGCTTCAACGGTTCAACCTCTAACTCATAAAGGTCAAGATTCTTACTCGCGTCTCCAATGCTAGGAAAATCACTCTATATGAAATCGACATCACGAGACTCTATTTCAGTCCTTCCACCATTTGGATGTTCACCATACATCACATAGCCTTTAGAGTTTTCAGAATACCTTAGAAAGATACTCTTCTTTGCTCTAGGCCCTAGTTTTCCATACTTATGAGAAGTACTGTGAACATAACCTGCTGAGCCCCATGGGCGCAAGTTATCCAAATTTGGCTTTTGGCCATTCCAAAGCTCATAAGGGGTGGATTTGACTGACTGTGAAGGCACACGATTAAGTATATAGGCTGTAGTCAAAAGAGCATCCTCCCAAAAAGATATGGGAAGGTTTGTTTGCGCCATCGTAAACCTAACCATGTCTAACAATGTTCTATTCTTTCTTTCCGCAACATCATTTTGTTGTGGAGTATTAGGAATAGTAAGTTGTCTGCGTATCCCTTTTTCCTCACAAAACTTCTTGAAGTGATCTGACAAATATTCGCGTCCCTGGTCAGTGCGAAGAGTTTTTAAATTCTTCTCTTTCTGATTCTCAACCTCTGCTACAAAGCGTTTGAAACAGTCCAAAGCTTCATAGCGGTGAGATATCAGATACACATAACCATATCGCGTATAATCGTCTATCAGTGTAAGGAAATAAGAGGTGCCATGGCGTGCCTTTACACTCATAGGTCCACATATGTCAGAGTGAACTAGCTCAAGTGGTTGAGTTGCTCTCACAGCCTTTCCAAAAGGCTTCCTGCATGCTTTACCGGCCAAACAAGCCTCACAAGTTTGTAGATTGACTTTTGCGAGTGGGCCTAAAAAGCCTTCTCTAGCCAAACGAGTCATTCTATCTTGGCCTATGTGGCCCAGCCTCGCATGCCAGGTGGTAGAATCATTCATAATATTATCATTTATAACACAAGAATAAGAGGACTGGGAATCAATTAAATCCAATTAAAATAAATAAGCCATGTGAAAACCATGTCCGAACAAAACATCATCCAAAAAGATGTCCAGCTTATTACCCCTAAAAATAAAGGAAAAACCACTGTCTAATAAAGCAGTAACTGAAAGTAGATTAAGCCGAACAGTGGGTGCATATCGCACATCCTCAAGAATCAACGTGCGCCCAGTGCGCAACTTGAGCTGGTAAGAACCAACCCCTAGCACCTCTTCGGAGCTATTGTTTCCCATGAAGATATGTTTGCTTCCCACTGGAATCCGGTGGTAATCTACGAACCCCTCTCGATCACGTGCTACATGTTTTGTTGCACCTGTATCCACAAACCACACAGGTTGGGAATGAGCAACCATCACATGTGATGAAACATATAACTGAGAGAAAGATTCAGAAAGTACCTTCTTCGGCTCAGTGCAATCACGAGCGAAGTGTCCTTTCTGTTGACAGTTGAAGCATTTAACTTTAGACAGATCCTTTTTCCCACCACGTTTTCCTCTCTTGCGCTTCTTCATTTTTCCTTCCTTTGGCGCAGAAGAGCTAGCCTCGCCTCTCTTGCCTTTCTTACTTTGTCTTCCGCGCTTGCCATTTGCATTGCGCGATCCCTCTTGGGCGACATAAGTTAGGGTCTTGTCAGCGTCTCGAGTTTCGGCCTCAAGGATGACATGTTGTGAAACATCAGAAAAGTTCTTGATGTTTTCACTATGGGTCAATATCTGTTTCATATTGGCCCATGAGGCAGGAATGGACCTTATGATAGCTCTGACTTACTGCTCATCTGTGAGCGCATGTCCAGCATCCCTCAGCTTACCAATCATATTGGACATCACCCTTAGATGCTCACTCATGGTATGCTTAGGGTCTTTTGTGTACTCCTCAAACTTGATCACAAGGCTACGAAGCCGCGTAGTTGAGGTTCCACCAAAAGAAAACTTGAGCTGCTCCCATAAAGCTTTGCAAGTTGGAAGTTCATCATACTGCCCAATTAGATCATTTTGCAAGCTGCTCAACAAGGTGTAGCGCGCACTACGATCTTTCTGATTCCACTTCTGGTAGGCAGTGTGGTCTCTTAGGGGTTGCGCCTCAGTTGGCGCGACCATCTCCTTGGTCAAGTGCTCCTCGAGCTCTTGTTCGTTCAGCATGAATTTCATCTTTTTGTGCCAAACGTCATAATTATCTCCGTTAAGTTTCTCACCCTTAACGAGATCAGCTATGACATTTTTGGTGGCCATTATATTCACTACATTAGATTGCGCAAGGAAAAGACATTAATTATACATCCTTCTATTTATTTCAAAAAATTCAAATGAAAAACATAATCCTTCCTCACACCATGAAATCGAAAATCTGCTAAGCTCGTAATCATCTCCCATGTATGTGAGTTGGGAAAAATATTTTTCAAGTAATTTTTCGCAATAAATTTCATCATCATATAAGCCACAATATAATAAATCATCCACATGATAATTTAAAACAATATAAAATTGCACCATGCAATTAAGTGTGCAAGGACTCCATTGAGCCCTATTGGCATTCTAATAACTTATGCTAAGAAAATTCTGGTTTGAATAATGTGCGTGCGAAATTACATCCCCGTACAAGGCTTTATGGAAAAATACAGGGAAATAATAGATTACATCATCTTTGAGAATCCTACTACAAACTACTCCAACAAAATAAATGGAGATGCCGCACAACACATTATTCTCAAAAAAAATTTCTTAAAACAAAATTAAACACATTAAACATAAGTTTCTTTAGAATGCCAATCTAATATCCATCCATTTAACCTAAAACTAGCATGCTCAAATAACAAGTTAAAGGGTAATAAAATGGATGAAAAAGCCACATTCTCCTCCCAAGGAAAACGGACGTTAAGGCCTTGAAAATATAAATGGTTTAAAAAGTGTGGGCTTACTAAAGCCCAACAAATATAAACCATAACGCAAATCAAGGCAAACATGTAAATAAGACATAATTTATCTATGTCATATAACTCTCCAAAAATATTTATTGCTACTCACGAAGTGCAAAAAATAATATTTACGCATTATTCGTATTTTTGGGAACCACAAAAGTATCACAAAAATACTCACAAATGACCAAAAACCGAGTAGATAAATTCCTAAAAGATGACAAACAATAAATTTGACCATAATATACCCTCTCGATTTAAATAAAAATTATGTGTGTATAAAAAAAAAAATTTAAGCTAATTTCTATAGAAAAATCGTTTAAAAATTAAACAGAACACACACAGAGGGTATAAAGGTAAATTTAAACACCATAGAAAAATTACAGAATCCACGACAAGGCTCCACTCGCCGGCGGTGACAAACACCGGCCAGAAAACAGCCCGCACGCGCCTCCACGCGCCACCGTGCGTGTGGGACAGCGCAGCAGGTTCTTGGAGCAGGCGCGTGTGAAGCACGCGCGCGTGGAGCGCGTGGGCGGTACCTTTCTGGCGCGTGAGCCGCGTGAAGGCGCGTGAGAGTGCAGCACCTCGCTTGCTTGGTGCGTGACAGCGCGTGATGACTCATCACGGCGCGGCTTGGCGCGCGTGCGGCGCGTGTTCGGCTGACTTGGCGCGTCTGCGGCTCGGCTTGGACGCGTGAAACACTGTTCATCTTCTTCTTTTAAAAAACCCTAATTCTTCAGTGCCGCCATGTCGCGATGCCAACTTTCAAAGGTTATATCTCTCTCGTTTTTAAGCCAAATAATGCGTACGATATATCGTTGGAAAGCTTATGCGACATAGATTAATTATGTACCAACCGATCATGATAAAAACTGAATATCATGCTCCGAATTTGAGTCCCAAAACTTGAAAAAAAACATAGTTTTCTTGGAAAAATAAAAACGTGATTTCTCACAAATCATGCATCCAATAATCACGAAAATTTATGGAGTTCATCCTCAACCATAGGAGAACAAAAACATATAATTATTTTTCAGAAAACATGCTCAATAAATTTCGAATTTTTTGTAATGGGTCTCGATCATGTATCTGGAAAAAATCGCAACATGCACATTACTTATTCTAGCATGTTAAAGGCGAATCAACAAGTAATCATGCTCTGATACCAATGTTGAAACGATTTAAATACGCTTACCACATAACGTAGTGGATTCGGAAACATACCGTACGAAGTCTACGAATTTTTCGATGTATGATCCTTGTTGTTACGAGCCTCCAACACGCTTGATCTTTTTCGCAGGTACGAAAACGGCTACTAGAGTCGAGTTCTTCGTCCACGAACCAAATCCTAGAGCTTGGTGATTGCTCTAGAGAGAGTGCTATAGAGAGAGAGATTATTGCTATGACCTCTGACTTATTGGGATATCTCTAGCCTTTATATAGAGATACAATTAGAAACTGACTTTACCTCAAATTCTTAGGAGATAAAGCTGTATTTACCGCAAACACTTAGGAGATAAATATCCTCTAATTAACTGTAATTATCCAGACTAACAAATACACATTATCTGTTAGTGGGCGGATAATGGGTCCATTGACCCAATTTATTAACAGATATAATTCACTCAAGAAAACTATAATCTTAGACCAATCACCATTTAAATGCGCAAAGGTTCATCACAAGATTTTGACACCAACAAAAAAAGTTGAAGATAGTACAATATACATAGGACTGTAAAGTTACCAATTGATGGTTCAAATTCTAACCCATTTATGTTCCTTGATATTGCTTTTTAGATGCTAGATTGGCATATAAAATTAGAACAATGATCCTGTAAACTTTTAGTGAAAAAAGCCTTTGCAGCTTTGATATCGATGTTATATTGCGCATCCTCATTATCAAAACTCTAGCAAAAATTGAAAGGGAGAAGAGAGGTCATGATGATCATTTCTCTCCCAGGTCAATTAGCGCTAAAGAATTATCTAATATCTAACTTTCAAGACATTATTAGTTACAATTGAGGATCTTTTATGCATTTGTACCATGGCTGTATTTCTTTAATATTTTGGAAGGGCACATTTTTAATTCAATCCCGTGCATTTGCACGGGTCCATTATCTAGTCTATTGAAGATTAGCTCCACCTGACTTGCGACAGTTGGCTGCAAGCACTCTCCAAATGCTTCGAGCTGGCTCCTCATGCGTGCTTCGGCATCCCTTATCGCACCACTCTAATCCTTCATCGTCCTCTGCCATATGCCAAAATTCGATGGGAAATTCGTCTTCCCATCGAATTTTCACAGGCATACTTCATGGTCGTGTTGTCTACATATTTATCCTCTGAAATCGATTTCAATTTTACCCAAAAATCAAACCTGGAATGCTCTTGATACTATTTGTTACGAAATCGCTCTAGATAAATATGTATAGAACACGATAACCAAATAAGAAAATGCAAGAAAACTGAGAGAACTCAAATCTATTTTGTACAAGTCAGATTTACAACACTCTCTCACGTGTATCTCTCAATTATTTTTCTACTCAAAGAATGACTCTTCTCTCTTTCCCTTAAACACAATATATGACAGCTTACTTATACTAGAGATAAGTAGGGATCTTCTCTTTCCAAGCAATGTGGGACAAGTTGTCTTATATATTAAGAGTTAAAGTTATAATTTTCTTTAAGTAATCGATGTGAAACATAAATACAAAACATATATAACACTATAGATTCCGAGCAATATTACAGAACCCTTTATCCAATTTTTCATAGGTACAAGCATCACCTCGCCGGCCATTACACCAAGTAAAGGTGGGGCCCATCCAAGGAATGGACAAAATCTGTGAGGTAGGAATGGGCGTATGGCCCGGGTAGGACTGAGAGTGAACGACATTTATTTGGACAGATGAGATTCACATTTTCTCAAGCGTCATTGCCCACGTCACTTTTTTTGGACGTTTGGTGCTCACTTATGTAGTGAAAGATGTAGGTTGTCTATTCAGATGTTAGAAGCAAAAAATGCTTTTAGAATTTTTTTTTTTTGACGAACGAAATGCTTTTAGAAACTTATCATTGAGTTTCTTAGTCTAAAGTTTGAAAGTATCAATCACTAAGACGTCTGATTAAGCTTTCTAGAGCTGGGATTAACGTTTAAATAGACAGAGTAGCATCTTTTTTCTCTGGTCAATGCGCAATATTATATTTGAGAATTGTAGCTATCTTTTGTACACCCAAAAAATATTATCCTATCGTAAGGCGCCGGTTTCTCTTAGTTTTTAATACTCAAAAAAACTTTCATATCGGTTGTCAAAAAAGCAAAAGAAAAAAAAAAAGAAAAGGGCGTTGTCCGTAGACCGTAGTATAGGTGTCATGCACAAGTCTATTCTGACGTTGAAAGATGAAGCACTTGTATCGATCAATACAGTAAAGAATGGATGGATGTATCTATGCAGAAAATGCCATACTCTCCACATCACGCCCAGATACCATTTCGGCAATCCTTGTAATATAAATAAGCACCCTTTCTCCCTTGGACCTTCCAAATCTAAGAAGCCTTTCCCTCCCTTCTCCCTACTGATGGAGACACTGTACAAGTCCATTGTCGTGCCTTGTGCAATTGTGGTGCTGGTACTGGCATGGAGAGTGTTGAACTCGGTGTGGTTGAGACCCAGGAAACTCGAAAAGTACCTTAGACAACAAGGTTTGAGGGGAACCTCGTACAAGCTGCTTTACGGGGACATGAAAGAGGTGTCGGCGATGATGAAAGAAGTTCAATCCAAGCCAATCGGTCTCTCTGACGACATCGTTCCACGTCTCATTCCCTTCGCCCAAAAGGCCATAAAAAACTATGGTATGTCAATACTTTTTTTCTGCACAAAAGATGACAAAGCTAAGCCAAAACATACCTGGGACGAAGCATGACCTTCTTAGAATTTGCGTGGGAGGTTCCAAACAATGATGGATTCCCTTAGCAGCAACTCGCATTGTTTGCAAGAGAATCTACACAAAACATTCAACTCTCCAGTTTATCATGAAAGCGTTAATCTCTAGAATCACATTTACATATACAAGAAACTTGTAAATTTTGCACCCCCAACCCCCTATATAGGCTTTGGGCTATGCCATAAATCAGATAGAGCAGTGCATATCCTCACTTCAAAGATCTACAGCCATCACTAGAGAAGGAAATAAGAAATCCAGATCTTGAGATTCCTGAACATAAAAATTTGCACCAGGGCTGAGACACTCTCCTCTTTTCCCTACAGCACCATTTACCATATGCAGATCACTCTTATTTCTCTATTCTCATCACAGTTTTACAAACTCTTTTGATGTATAAAGGGGAAAATTATCGTTATCAGTTAAGTCTTTTTAACTTTTTTCATCTCCACATAGTTGACTGATTTTTCTTTTTTCTCCACTCATACTTTTATAGGTAAGAATTGCTTTACATGGCTTGGGCCGAAACCGTTGGTGTACATCATGGACCCTGATCTTATAAAAGAGATCACGACCAAAAACTTTCAGTTTAGAAGGCCCGACAGGGGCAATCCGTTAACCAAGTTGCTAGCAAAGGGAGTAGGAACCTACGAGGGAGAAAAATGGGCTAAACATAGAAAAATTATCAACCCTGCTTTCCACCTTGAGAAGCTGAAGGTTTGTCTCTAAATATTATTCCTTCCGTAATACATAATTTTTTTTTTGCACGCAGATTAAGAATTTAAGTCATATATTGTGTGTTTCCTATTTTACACTTTAGAGATGAGGAAAAAAAGTGGGTCAGGAGAGAAAAAATGGGTTAGTGGAGAGTTGAATGTGGAGAGAAATTGAATAAAAAAAGTATAAAAATAGTAAATATGGAAAATCACTTATAGAATCTTTCTTAGTTTGGAAAGTGAGCAACTCTGGTACGATGGCTCAAAAAGAAAAGACGATCAATTTATGTGCGACGGAGGGATTCTTAACCATGCATGCACGGGTCTCTTTAGCTAGTAATGTATGTTTTTAGCTATAACATTTCACGACTAAAATTAACGAGTAATTGTTGACCCCATTGTGCATTCGAAGTTTCAACTTGAACCTTTCAGGTATAGATGATTAAGGATGATGCCATTGACACTCAAGAACAAATAAGCTTCATAAACTTTCTCAATGTCGTGAGATAGAGAAAACACCAAACATCCTTGTACTTCAAGATCTTGGGAAACTAAGAGGCCGCTTGGGATTGCTTCTCAAATGTAGATTTTTATTAAATCAGAATCAGTTTTTAAAATCAGCTTTAATCCATTTTAAGCATAATATAATAAAAGTTGTTGAAGGTATTTGGACAAAAGGTGATTAAAGTAGATTTAGTGTGGTAAAATTACCATATAGTATATTCAAATTAAAATGGAGTATTTAATATCTGTTTATATTTGAGGATATTTTGGTATCAAAATCCATGAAGATGAGGATTATGGATTTAATCAATTTGGAGCACATTGGAGTAGATTTAGTCAGTTTACTTTTTTTTTGCGAAACACTTCAAACATGAGTTAATCTGAATTTAATCAGGTTTGACCATTCCAGAATCAACCCCAAACACCCTCTAATCTAGCTTTAGCCAATAATTTGTTCAAATAGGTCAACGCCTTAATCAAAGGTTGACAAAGTTAACTTTTAGAGATTTGACGTAAGTTCTTTGCCAATGTTTTGATTTCTTTCCAGCGTCCTTTTGAAGACTACTAAGTAACCTAGATCCCTATCGTCGTATAGTAGAAATAATAGTCGGTTTCTTTTGTTTTCCAAATTTTCATGTAGACAATGTTACCGGCCCTTTATGTAAGTTGTAATGAGATGATGGCCAAATGGGAGAAGATGGCCTCTGATGATGGATTGTGTGAGCTAGATGTTTGGTCTCATCTTCAAACAATGTCTAGTGATGCAATTTCACGTACAGCATTTGGCAGCAGCTATGAAGAAGGAAAAAGAATTTTCGAGCTTCAAAAGGAACAAGGTCTACTGGTGCACGAGGTTATACAATCAATTTATATCCCCGGATGGAGGTAACAATATTTTGAGAGGGTGTGTGTGTGCGTGTGTTGGAAGGGGGACAGGAATTTGAAAAGAGGGAGGGTAATTTTTCTTTAAGACTATATTGTTTAACGGTTATGGAACATATAACTTGTCTAGGTTTTTGCCCACAACAAGGAACAAGAGGATGAAGGAGATTGAAAAAGAAGTGCAAGTTTCGATCACGAGTATCATTAATAAAAGAATGAAGTTGATAGAAGCAAGAGAAGCAAAAAGCGATGATCTGTTGGGTGTATTGTTAGAGTCCAACTTCAATGAAATCCAACAACATGGAAACAAGAAGTTTGGAATGAGTATTAATGAGGTCATCGAGGAGTGTAAGCTATTCTACTTTGCTGGGCAGGAGACTACTTCGGTCTTGTTAGTGTGGACACTGGTTTTATTGAGTCAGCATCCATCTTGGCAAGAGCGTGCTAGAGAGGAAGTTATTCGTGTCTTTGGCAATAAGAAACCGGATTTTGATGGACTGAATCACTTGAAAACTGTAAGTATTGCATACTCTCTCCAAGTGCTGCATAATTGCCTTTTCATAGTCTAACATCTAGTCTATTAACATTGTATGTCAATGAACGGCCAAAATGAGTAATGAAAGTTCCATATCATCAGGGACTGGCAGTTTGGTAGAGTTCACTTTCCTGAAGGCTTTCAAAATTCAAATAAGCGTTAAAATTCACATGGTGGTACCTCTGTCTTGACTTATTAATTTGTTCACAATGGAGAAGTAAAATAGCGGAGTTAGGTTAGGCTCTGAACCCTTCTCAGTTTGAAGCTTGAGCTGTAGCATAGTTGAGGTCTAGATCAGGTTTTCGTCAATACAAGTAAATCTGTATCTTAGTTATTAGCAAAATATGCATATAGTTGAACAAAGAAGTATGTATAGTGATAGTGATTGTTCGAATATCTTACACCGAGAAGAAAAATATATGATATAGGAACATTTTGCATAAAACAGGGACAAAATCATGATGATAATAGAAAATCAAAAGTGAGCTTCAACGTACTACTCATTTCGAGTTGTAGTTAGAGCATAGTGGGAGAGAAATCTAACCTAGTCTCAAGTGAAAAGAAAACTATGGTGTGGCTGATTTTCTTAAATTCTCATTCTACCCAGAAAATAATAATCTTTTTGTTCTCTTCACAGGTAAATATGATTTTGCATGAAGTTTTAAGGTTCTATCCAGCAGGAGTTTCACTTAAGCGTGCTACATATGAGGAAACTAAACTAGGAGATATAAGCTTACCAGCCGGAGTGCTACTCTCAGTACCTACATTACTACTGCATCATGACTATGAATTATGGGGTGCTGATGCTAAGGAATTCAAACCAGAAAGATTTTCTGAAGGAGTATCAAAGGCAACAAAGGGCCAATTATCATATATTCCATTTGGTTGGGGACCCAGGATATGCATAGGACAAAACTTTGCTATGTTAGAAGCAAAAATGGCAATGGCCATGATTCTACAACGCTTCTCCTTTGTGCTTTCTCCGTCTTATGCACATGCTCCTTGCCATGTCATAACTGTTAGACCTCAATATGGTGCACAATTAATTTTACGAAAACTTTAGCATCAAGACATTAGACCGATTAGAATCAGTCATCAAAAGTAGAGGATCATTACTAGGGATCGTAGATGTCTTGTACTATGGGCAAAGCATTTTGAGCAACCCTCTATAACTTGGCGTTTGACATGAAAAGGTTCCAACTTGAGGTTTGCAAATAAAGAGTTGAGTTCATTCATCTCATAGTGGTAATAAAGTTTGGTTGATAGTTATGGCAATAAAGTTTGTTTTATAGTTATGTTGAGCCCTGCCCCAAGTGCATGGGGCTAGGGGGGAGCCCGTGGTCCCAAATATGTAATTAGATGTTTCCGAGGACAATTAATTGGCTTACAAAATTCCATTTCTTCTCGTGTAAATCACTTTCAAGAATGCAGAAAGCAGTTTGGATTACAAAAGAATACGAAAAAATTGACCTGAATACTTTCATCATATTAGAATAAGCAGAATATACCAAAAAGAGAAACGTAAATGAGAAGACCCAGTTATGTGCTCTAAGAGAAAATTTAGACAATTGGAATATACTTAAAAACTTACAGATTTTGATGGACGTGTGCCTCGGAGGTAAGAGCCTAATCAACCAGTTTCTTGCAACTACTGGCATCGTCAGCTAGATGCTCATCCAACTTAACTTATCCTGCAGAGCAAAAGCAGACAACAAAAACAGCCTTGATGAATGCAACCTGAAACGATTATTCATACTAAAAGCATCTGCCTAAAGAAGCGTAAAGTCAGAGATAATCCACACCCCTTCCCATATAACGAAATAACAATGTGGTCAAGGTGGCATGTAACATGTATGGTGGTGCTGATGGAGGAGATAGGGGTGGCACAATGACGGCATATTGATTTTACTCCTCAATAACATGAAAGAAAGACATGGAATGACACTCGGTCGGTAGGACAGCTTGGCAAGCCCAAGCTGACAACGACGACATCGGAGGACATGGCATGCGCCACAAGGCTACAACGTGCATTGCCATAATTGCTACGAAACTCAGATGCTAGACATTGCTGATGGGCATGCTTCAGAGGTGCCCTTTTGCTTCTGCTTGAGGCGCCCTGCTTCTTGTATTGAGTACATCGCAGCATGACTAAAAATGCAGGATTTTCAACTGTAACGCCTAGCAGCTATGCCTCTTTCTACAATATGCCAAAAAAGAGGCATAGTTTCTAAAAAGAATACTAAAATACTACTATGATTCCTAGGTCCAGACCTAGTTAGAAAATAATTATTCCTTACCTATGAAGTGCACATACTTCCAGACAAGTCAAGTTTTATCCTTCACCTAAACCATGCTTGTTCTCGGGATTATATCATTTCTGCAGAACTATATGGGAGCCTAGAAGCATGGTATCAGAGTTTCACCACAAAAACAGAGGCAGAAGTTGTGCTCAAAAGATACAGAGAAGCATAGTTATAGAAACCGGACCGGAAATGGAACAGGCGGACGCACCGGTTCAGGGTTTACTGGTTCAACCATTCGTTCAACTTGTTATATTTCAATAATTGATGAATTAATAAGAAAACAAAAAACAAAAAAAGCATGAACCAATAATGAACGAACTCCAAACTTAATTTTACCTGATTAATCTTTTTCATTTACTATTTACTACGATAAAAAACTTAGAAGAACAAATGAGTTTTGAGGACAAAAGTTTCTGAGTATGCCAGAAGACAAAAGCAATTGTTAGTCAGGCACGTGTAGGACTATAGTATCGAGAGATGCTAATTCATTACTCAAAGATATAGTTGCTCAACTGGAATGGACACGCCTTCGATAGTGTTATGGGTTAGAATCCTCCCGCGTGCATGCACTTTTTGATGACGCAAAACACGCAATTAACCCTATTGACAGTTCACCGCCCTTTTTCATACGCTTTACACCAGGTCCCTGAGGTTCAAGGCGGTTTTCTCTGGTCTAAATGCATATCCAATCCGATTTTATGGCGTGCCAGAAAGGACGGTTGAACCGATACCACCTGCTCACCCATATTTTCTTTACCCTCTGTCCTCCTAGTCTTACTAAAGTGCACTCCATGTATGTGGTCATAGTCCTACTTGTAGTCCGGAGTGAGTTAGATGGTTCACAGACACACTTGATGCTGACCAGAGGGATGAAGTGGCAAGAGAACCTTGTGGGGAGGGTCAGGTCCACCTGAGGTCCAGTTTGACTGACAAAGAGGCTTTTGAGGTTCCAGGGATAAGCTCCCACTGATTTTGTGCAGCTATCTGGCCTTGCTATTATCTCAATATAGCTCCTGAAATTGATGTTGATTTTCTCTATAGAGAGGTTGAATTCTGAATCCATTCAAAATGGGGGAGGACACCCCCTACTGTAGGGCTGAAGGGGGTCAGGCTCTCAGCATGGAAAGGTGTCAATCTACTGGGAATGGAAAATAAATTACCACTATCCCTCACTTGGTTGCAGAATGCACCACAGGTCTGTCCTGATTCTTATCCACCCTCCTCAAAATGGTTCGAAGAAGGTGCTTTGGTCGGGTTCCCCGCATGGTGGTCAACTTTGAGACCTTTCTCCATGGGACTTTAGCTCATCTGAGTACTACCCAATGTTTCCATCTGAAGCACCTCTGATGACACTATCTTTCCCTAGCCGCAACCCAAAGAACTAGAGAAATCATGTTATGGAGCATTCCCCAAGTGCCTAAAACTTGTCATTGGACCACAGTCTTCTAGATTTCCGTCGAGGAGCAAAATGTTTCCACTGTTGTTCACCTATGTTAGGACCTCTTTCGGGTAATCTTTGAGAACATAACGTCACGGACTAAGAGTTTTGGCCTTGAGACTCTGTAATGTACCGGGGTAGAATCCAAGACCAAACGCAGCCGTTAACTACATTTTTCGTTATTCCGTTCTAAACTTGATAATTAGCGACGCTTACTGTTGTTTCAATTTGTTACCAACCTCTCTATATAAGAGGCGTGAATCTGTTACCGAGATATGGGAAATGTGAAAATATAATGACCAAAGCCTCTTTCTCTCTCTAAGCTGTTTCTGTTCTCTCTCTTTCTCTCTCTTGCCCTCATCTCGTTACCTTCTTCTTCTTCTCCGAATTTCCCCAATTTTGCAATTACAGTCAAACACCATAGCTGAGACCTCCAAAACACCAAGGCCAGTAACGTCTCGAGCTTGATACATCACAGACTCTCGTCCAATTTGTGCGGCACCTAGGTGACCAAGCCTGTCTGCTGCCTAAGTTGGCCTTTCGCCCCACTAGTCTTGCTGATCTTGGCAAGCACTATGCCGACGCCCGTAATTTTACTCTTGGTGTGTAGCTCACAAGCCCCTCGGCTCTCACACTCACACACACCAAGGCAAAGTTGGTAAGGAAAATTGCATATTAGAAAAATATTGAGTGCAAGACTTGAGAGAGGACTTTGATGGTCTTACACAAATCACTCTACCTATTTATAGGCATCCACTTCCTCAATGACGGACTAGATTGACTCTACCTATGGCTACAATTATTCTTCTAGATTGTTCTCCACGAATCTCTAAGCTTCCATACCTTTCCACCTATCCCATGCAGTCCAATTTTGCCCGGTCATCGCACGCGTGGCAGTCTAGTCAGCGTTTGCTCAGGAAACAGCCTCTCAAATTATGCCGAGTGTTACAAGAAGCTCCCTTGGATAAACCATTGTTGAGAGGGTGTCCTTCCCCATTCACCTCAAGATACTTATCCACCTAAAATCGAGGTTCCTCTCTCTAGTCGTTGTGGTACAACCACTCCTCAAGAACAACCCTTATTATGCTTGGGTTCCAGACGGCTTCTTTTTTCCCTGCGATGCTTGTTGAGAGGCCAGTGGTGGTTATTTTTCCAAAATTTCTCTTTGGAGTGAGCTTGTGGTGACAAGGCCATAATCCTACATATGCCACATCAAATCTTGGTCCTGCAGATATGGAAGCGGTCTTTCAGGCACATGTATTCTTAAACTTCGAGGTGTCCACTCCACTTAACCTAAACCCTTGGCATGTATAGTACTTCTCCATTACCTCAATGTTGCATCAACTCTGTTCTCGTCTTATCAATTAAGAGCGTGTCATCCACACAAAAGAGCTCATGATAATAGTCATAGTAAGCTCATCCATAACTAACTCAAAATTGATAGGGGAGCTTAAACTGATCCCTAGTTATAACTGATACTTGTTGTACCCTCAGCATTTCTCACACTACTGCTCTATCTATATGTCCTTTACCATGTCAACATGCTTCGAAGGCACTCCTCTCTTATCTAAAACCCAAAACAAACTTCGCTTTGTACCCTATGATATGTTTAGATTTGTAATGACTGGATGAAGATCTGTGTTTTTTTGGTTCTCTAAACTCCATTAATTGCCTGAACAGGAAGAGAGCTTCCAAGTGGAGCTTCCAGGCATGAATCCAACTGCTACTCTGTAGTAACTAAAAGATCAATAACCTAAATAGCTCTCTGAAGTTTTTATTAACAGATAAGCTGTACCTCTCTGTTTTTGTTTGGGCAGAGGAGTGGGAGTTCGTACAGTACAAGATTGTACAGAGACTTCTATTTTAGAAGCTTAAATTTAAAAAAAAAAAAAGGGCAAAAATCTTAAACAAAAATAAAGGTGACAAAACTGTGTGACGTCTAAAACCTCATGAAGGCCCCAGTTCAAATTTTTGCACTGTAAAAACTAGACTTTAGTGCGTGACTTTGGTATACACAGAATATGTGATTCAACTGTGAATTGTATGAACTTCACCATCTCTTTGGAACTTATACTACCGAGTTTGATAATCCCAAGACACCAGATGCTGTATAGACAGTAAAACCTGCTTATACATCAATCCGAATAGGCTTCCTGTAGAAGTCGTAAAATATTATCTTAACACTTATCTGGCCGTTGATGGCCAATACCAGCATACGATTTCCAATCCTTTTTTTCTTGGGCACAACAAACTAATAAGGCATAAGCACAAAATTCATGAATTAAAAGCAAAGTTTAAACATGAGAAAAACCCTAAATAGACAGGAATGACAAAAACCCTTTTAGAGAAGAAATATATGGATTTAGCTTCATTCTCTTTGCCCATCAGTAAACCCCCTTCATCATCGGCGAGTAAGGACATCAAACCCACTTGGTGGATCCACATGAAAATCTTATCCTCGTGTTCTAGTCAAAAGCATCACCCATAGAGCCGTTAAGCAGCCAATTCGGCACAGCAGAACTTTGAAGTTCTCTCAATGACTTTGAGCATCAAACGAAAGGCTAGAAATGAAGTATAGCGTGTCAATTTCCATCTAATCAGGCAGTAAGCCTTTCTGGATCTTTCTGTTCGTCACAGTTAAACACAACCATATGCCTACTAAGAGATAGGATGTGAGTAAATGAATCAGGATTCATGCCGTTTAAATCATGAGCTTCGTCCATCATCCCAATTCTGCTAAAGAGCATCGAATATCATAACAAAAGTAACTACAGTTAGCGATACACCATGGAACGAATTTCCTTGGCAATTCCATGGCTTCGCTCCATCGTCCTGAACTACAGTGACCATCATTTGTAGAACTATATGATTCAAATTTAGGATTCAGTCTGCTTTGGATATTCGGTCTAAAATCTCTAGTACTGAGGAGTTTACTCAAATGGTGTACGATCAAGCCCCAAGTGGGCCAAGTCAATATAATGCAGACAATCGTGTAGTAGACAGAAGGAATCAAAGAAGGAAGACAACGACGATGACAAAAACCATACAAAACAAACTGATAACTAAGGAATGAAAAAATGATACTAACTCAAAATAAGTAAGGGGGTGTTTCAATATTATGATTTAGAATTGGTCATAGATCTAAAGTATAATAAGGAAACAAGTAGGAGGCGGAGAAGGGACGCAGTTAGTAACTAACCTTTTTAAAATTAGATAAGATTGCCAACTTCACAGCTAAATGTATCTCCTATAATCGAAATATCAGGTGTATATTCAAGCTCTAGCTGTCTTGTCAACTGAACAAGACATTCATAGATCTGTCGGGAATGAGGGTGTGATTTGTCTCTAATGATGAATTCATTAACATTTCCATTCAACTCAATCAAGCTGCAACCAGGAGTCTTATCTACTCCTCTTTCCCTCATCATCTTCCTGATCTCCCCAGACTTCTCAAACATCTGAGCTTCCCCATACATATTTGCAAGCAAGACATAAATTCCACTGTCATGAGGATCCAACTCGAGGAGTTTCAAAGCTGCCCTTTCACCCATCTCTACGTTTCCATGAATTCGACAAGCAAAAAACAACGCTCCATACACCACAGCATCTGCTTCTACTGACATGTTCTTGATAAGCTCTTCCGCCTCTTCCAGTAAACCAGCCCTCCCCAGAAGGTCCACCATGCAAGAATAGTGTTTGACTTTGGGGGAGAGGTTAAATTTGGAGCTCATTTCGGCGAAAAGCTTCCGACCCTCTTCGACCAAGCCTCCATGACAACAAGCTGACAAGACCCCAATAAAAGTGACCTCATCTGGCATCAAACTGCTATCAATCATCTCCGAAAAGTGGGACAAGGCATCGCGTGGGTTCCCATGAGCCGCCAAACCACAAATTATAGCTGTCCAAGTTAAAGAATTTCTGCTAGGGATTCTATCAAAAACGTCAAGCGCTTGTCTAATGTTACCACACTTGGCATACATGTCAATTAAAGCAGTTCCTAATGCAACATTAAGATACAATTTGTGTGTTTCAATGTAACGGTGAATCCATATTCCAACATCAAGTGCTCCGAGTTGCGAGCCTGCAGACAAGCAGTTAACCATGGTCACTTCGTCGGGCTTGACAGTTGTGGCTTGCATTTCATGAAACAACTCGAGCGCATCCTCGCTACGATTGGCTTGAACATAACCACCAATCATTGCATTCCATGGCACCACATCTTTTTCTGGCATCTCATCAAAAACTCTACAAGCAGCATCTAGAAACCCAAGTTTGGCATACCCCGCAACCATAGTAGTCCAAGACACCATAGTTTTCTTCCCCAACGCATCAAACACTGCCTTTGCACGCTTGAGCTCCCCACACTTCACGTACATATCCATAAGCGCATTAGCAAGCGGAACCTTCAAATTCAATCCGTTCTCTTCAATGTATCGGTGTAATTGCTTTCCAAGTTCCAAATCCTCTAATTGACCACAAGCCGAAACCACCCCAATCAATGTAACCCCGTCTGGCCTAAAATTTCCCATCTCCATTTCCCTATATACATCCAACGCTTCATGCGCTCGCCCCCTCCTAACGTAACCATTAATCAAAGAATTCCAGGAAACCAAATTTCTTACAGGACTTACATCAAACATCTTACGTGCAATCTCGAATTCCCCACACGAGACCAACAGATGAACCATCGCATTGAACACAAACGCATCCGAATCAAAACCCCACTTATAAACATGCCCGAGAATCCCACTCCCCACCGAAATCAATGACAAGCAAGCGCAGGTCTTAAGCAACAAAGGGTACGTATAATTATCAGGTCTCGGCCAATTATTCTTCAACATCTGTTTATACAACAAAAGAGCTTCTTTTGGGCTTTCACTCTCCGAATACCCCCTCATAGCTACATTCCACGAAAACCCATTTGGGTTTTCAATATTGGTCAGCAATTCTTTACAATGGTCAAGATTGCCATGTTCTGAGATAGCACAGAAGGCGATTAACCGGCTCGCGGCCAACCCGTCTGAGATCAGGCCCGTTACGACCATTTGGGCTTGGATTTGCTTCAAATGGGCCATGGAACTGCATTTTTCTAAGAGGGAGAGGGTGGGGTTTGAGAGGACAAAGGTGTGGGTTGTGTTCCAGGTGGTGGGCTTGTCTTTGTGGGGTAAGAGAGAGCGGGTGTGTAGACAAGACAGAGGAATGCAAGGCTTTAAGAGGGGTTTTGCAGTCACGTGCAGGGATCTCAGGTTGGTGATGAAGAGGTTTATCATCAGAGTTTGATTTTGTATTGTGGCGGGAAGGGCGAGTGGTCTTGTTAGATTTGGCAGTGTGAATGATAAAGGCGTTTCTTTTCGCAAAAGCCGTTTCTTGACGCGGTTGTTTTGGTTATACTGGGTAGCAAAAGAACGTGTAGTCTTGGACCTGCACGTGTTGTACGTAAACGAAATTCAACCTGCAATGAGTGGAGGGTTAAAAAAAATGTTCATCCCTTTTTCTTTCTTTTTTTCTTTCTTTTTTCATCATAACAATAGAAATTCTAATAGCCCAGGTATTTCAACCCACATAATCTTGCAGGCGTTCATTGATAAAAAAAAATTGAGTATCGGTTGAATTCTGACCTAGTTGGCAAGTTTAGTCAATTTAGAGTCAAAGTCAATTTGTAATCCTAAATTAGGGTTATCAAAACATTCTCGCAAGCTCTAATCTTGCCTTCCTAGGAACGGGCCTAATACCATATACAGTTCTAATTCTATTAAGGTTCCAATGTCGTATTGTACAAGGAGACCTCCAAGTATGCAATACACAAGCAATCACATATATAAACCTTTTCTTTCTTGCTTTCTCAAAGATTTTCAGCTCTATATCCATTATGCTTTAAGTGTCAAAGAGTTCCTCCGTCATATATAACCCTAACAGCACCACTCTTTTTTACTTATGCAGGCCTTGATTCCCATCTATTTTTTTAGTAGCAATAAATTGGTGCCATATGTGGAACCAAGGTCAAGAATCTTGACAAACTGCATCAATTCTAGCCAATCACAATCTTGTCGAACCAATCGCTCCTACCCTTTCTCTTCAGATCAATGTAACGTTGCTTAATCATAGCTCAGATGAGCCAAGCCCCACAAAGTTCGTGTGGCTGCCGCTCGTCCTTAGGAGGGACGGCCTCCTTCACCAAATCAAATGAAGACTGCTAAAAAATCTCCAGCCAGATTTGACTAAAGAGATTCCTCAACTCAAAACCATCATTGATGATCTCCCGAAGAGCTTAATGGATCAAGTTGGTGCAGCCTCTCTTTTGACCAACCATTCCTGTGCGTCTTAGTTTAGTTGACTAGTCTCGAAAAGTGGATCAATAATATTGGGTGCACTTCCCCAACCTAGAAAGCTATTTTTGGGGGTTGAGGAAGTTTCCTCACAAGAGAAATTGTAGTAGCATTAAAGTAGGACACGTTACTGACACGTTTTGAATATAATAATAATAACGATGAGATAGCTCTCGTTAAATTTCATAAATATTTACATATTGTAAAAACGAATTCTCAGAGATTCGGACACGTTACTTGTAGAATCTTAATCATTCAAACTAGCTAAACCCCCGTATGATGCACGAGAAGGGAGGTAGTTAACTATGAAATGGGAGAAAGGTGATCATGTGGGAGTTCATGGGGTTGGAGATTATTTTGTGGCCATTCAATTTTTAACTCCTATTTAGCTTTATTTTAAAATTGTAAGAATTCAAGAAAATAGGATTAGAGTTTTGGAAGGCATAGAAAATGCTAAGCAAATCCAAATATATATATGATACCATAAATATTTTTAAAGATAGAGCGGAACATTCTATACATCATAAAACTTCTAATCTAACATCACTTCCATATTCCTTAATAACCAATTATTGTATGAGTACAATCTTTGAAAATATAACAAAGGCTACTTAGTCGTCTCTTATAATCTATCCGACAATAATTATAAAAGAAAACCATTCACTATAAAATTTCTTACTTAGTCGTGCCTTATAATCCTTTGCACAACTCCAAACAATTGCCGACAACCTGAAAGTCGGAGGGTGAGCACAAAGCCGTGAAAAGATAAACACACGCAATCATTCGTGGAGTACAAAGCATGCTTAACGGTACTTGGAGCTGATAAAACACAATACTAAGGTGCACGGCGAATACTAAAATCAATGCATTAACTTTCAGTACAAAAACTAGATTAACAACAAGATCAAACAGATTGTACCATTTGACAATACAATGTCAAAGTAACGAATTAATTCTCATAGGTAGCCTGCATTTGCAGTTGGTCAAAAGGTTTTAATGTGTTCAAAACAATACAAAATTAAGTACGAAACTATTCTGGTAATTCACATAACAATATTCAATTATTTTAAAAGACTTCAACTGTAACACCCCAAACGTTGATACTTTCTAGCTGGTTACATTATTTCATTCTTTAGCGACAATTTTTATAATCAACATTTATCATTGATCACATGAGTGAAATTATGGGCAACCTTTAGCAACATTTTTAACCGGAAGTTGTAGATTTGTGAAGCTGAGTACGATAGGAAATTAATAAAAGTGAAAGAGGTTGAGTTGAAAATTTAATTAAATTACGGTTATTAGATAATTATAAAAATGACAATTATATTTTCTATAATTTTATTTTTTTTCAACCTTTTTAGTTTAGGAATGTCAAAAAAAGAGAGGAAAATAGGGAGGGAAAATGGGTAACCAAATGGAGGATGGAGGATAAATTGGAGCAATTGAGATTTATATCCTATTTTTAGTTACACACACACATGTTTGGCAGAGAAGAGGATGAAGGAGTCGAGCAATGGCGAAGGGAGCGGGGGGCACCGGTGGCCCGGTGCCCACCTGCTTCTCCAGAATTTTTTTCCTTTATATGGTATATTTTATTCCAATATTAAAAGTACACACCTAAAAATTTTAAAAGTACTTGAAGAAAATGTACGTATGGTCGTTTTACATGCTAATGTACCTAAAAATTGTGAAAATGGTTAAAAAAAATTATTGTAGACATCTAAAATGCTAAACTTACACAAATAAACCAATAAATAAATAAGAACTTAGTCTACGCATAAAGTCAATATATAAAATGATTTTTACTCTCACTATTTACGGTTTTTAAAGCCTCAACATCACTTTCAAAGCCTTAATATGCAGACAAAACACCGTCTGTTCTCTCACCGCCCACCGACGTCACCTCATAGCGGGACGCCCTCAATGGCCAACGTCACTGCCTCCACTGATCGGTCCACATCCGACAGGTCACAAGCTCATGAGTTACGGCACCCAAAGCCCAAAGGTCGCGGCCTCACATGCTCATGCATGGCCGTAAGGGTGATTCACAGGCTCATTGGCAATACGTGGCGCTCATGGATGGCAGTCGGCAAGTCAATTTCTCGACGACAACACTAATTGTGAAAGTAAGGTAAGATCCAACAATTGATTCTTAATTTTTTTTTTTTCTTCTCGGAACCCTTCCATTCTTGTAACAATTTATAATGTGACAATTGAGTTTTAAAACTTACAATTTGCAATTAGAAATTTAGGTTGATTCAGAAATATCCGGATTGAGGTTGCTTAACTTAGCATAGCTTCAGATCAAGGTAAGGAATTTCATCCGAACCCTATTTCATCGCTCTGAATTCAAATGTTTATAACAGTTTTACGAATTCCGTTGAACTCTAATTTTTATAAGTGTCATCAAAATGTAAGAGATTCTACCCGAAACCCAATTTATCATATTTGATTATGTATGATTTATTCTGAATTGCTATCAAATTTCATAGAGCTTTGATTTTTTGTCATAAAAATTTAAAAATTGCCCATGAGACCTTATCTTGAGCCTTGAAGTGATCGTTTAAAATTCTTTTAATACTCATCTGTTTTATTGATTCGGTCATCCTGCAACATTTTGAAATGTGTTTATTTCTTCTGAACATTGACGTGAGATAGTAAATCTGAGGTGTTATAAGGAAGATATGTATTATTGGTGTTATAAGGATGGTCTGTTTGGTTTGGGTCAGGGGCGGATCCAGGAAGTTCAACCGAGGGGGACCAAAAAGTTATAAAAAAAATACGGCTAACATAAAAGAATACGCGTCACGATTGAATATGTTAAATGCAAAACAGATTGCTCAATTTGACTAATAATCATATAATATCACTATTCGTAGTGATTTATTTAACTTGATAAAGTTAGTCAACAACAAACCATTAATCTTGCATGAAAGAAACTTAACTCTTATTGTATATATGTATCATTAGCGTGATTACCAATTGTATGATGACAATAGTCGCATATAACATATTATAAGAATTTAAACTAAAAAAGAAAAAAAAATTAACTTACCTTGATCTATTAGTATTTTCTTTATTATCTGGAAATTTAGAATTTTAAAAAATGAAGATGGATAAAAGAACGAGGAAGATAATGACTACGACTGCCGGTGGCATAAAAAGTAAAAAATATAATAAACTGAAATTCTAATACATTCATTTATAATATAGTGGCATTTTAGTAAATATTTTAAACATAATTACCCATATTTTAAAACAAAAAAAAAATCTCAAACATTTTTTTTTTTGGGTGGGGGTGGGGGTGTGCGGGGGGGGGGGGGGTGCCATGGCCCCCCCTGGTCATGCTTGTGCTCCGCCCCTGGTTTGGGTTAAAACTAGTACCTAAATGGACTAGCGAGTGTACCTATACATATATATAGTGTATCTCAGCACTGCTGGGGTGAGTTTGCTAATCTGTACTGCTCATGTAGAGAGAGAGAGAGAGAGAGAGAGGGAAGGGCCGAAATTAGTGGGAAAACTCTGTTAGATTGGGTGTAATTTTTTTGGTAAGCCGTAAACCTTTCTTTTCAATTTAATTCACATAAATTAGTGTTTTTGCTTGTATGTTGGGCTAGATTTCATGAGTTTGGATGAGTGCGTGCACTGTGAGATGGGTGTGTGTCGTGGGTGTTTGTACATGGGAAGGGGGCAGCATATGTGTGTTGGTGCACAACTGTGTATGTATTGTGTGTGTGTGTTTTTTTTTCTTTTCTTATGTGTGAGATTGTGTGCAAGGGAGTGTCTGCCATGGTGGTCTCTGTGTACTAGAATGGAGTTGCCATGGTGGTGTGTGTGGGCCGGGGTTGTTTATAGATGGATGTGTGTGTGTGTGTGTGTGTGTGTAACTGTGCGTAAGTGGGATAGGGGGTGTGTGGGCAGTGTGTATTGGGGAGGGGGGCACAAAGAAGAGGGGATTGTCGTGACACAGTATATGTGTGTGTGTGTGTGGGTGTGTGTGTACAGAGAAGGAGAAGAAGATGAAGCGGGCATTGGCTATGTGCAGATTGGGTGGTACCCTCTTCTTGCACAGGTGTACCACGGGCTTGCGTTACATTTGGCACGTGCGTTGGGTGGTGCACATTGATCATTAGCGTGTAAAATTTTACAGTATGGTACCTTAGGATATACTAGAATTTCTGCCAAAATTTTATAATTTTCTGAAACTGTTTGTATTTTTAATATTTTCTTAAGTTCAGATTTGTAAAATTTGTTTTCAAAGTTTAACATCCATGATAAATTCTAGAAAAGTTGTAGTAATTTTTTATAGTAAAAAAAGGTCCCAGATTAAGTTTTATTTTAGAGTTGATTTGGTATCATTATCCATATCTCATTGGATTTAGCAAAATGAATAATTTAAAAATATTTTTAATGCCTTTTAAATTCTGATTTTAGTTTCTATAATTTTTATATATACTTTAAAGCTGTTAAAAAAATTATGGGACATTCATCTGAGCTAGAAACAATTATAGTTATTTGTGGGCTCTTATTCCATTTAAAGAAATTAATTTTAAATTTAAAAATTAAGAATATTTTTATTTTTATTTTATATGTTGTTTTAAGGCATAAAAATGTTTTATGAGAATTTATTATCATGGTTATTATTAAGCCTTGAGAAGTGTGTCGGGTTTCTAGCTAAGTTGGCTGTGTGTTGGACACGCTTTAGGTTACGTTATTTTAGGATTAAAAGTGAGCGTTGTTTGAGTGGTTGATATTAAGTTTAGCACATATTTTGTTCTAATAAATAATTAATCTGCCCAATCTAGGTTAATTCAAAGGATTTTCTATCAAGGTTATGTAGTTTCGCACAGCTTGGATCGAGGTATATGATTCTATCCGAAATCCAATTCATCATATTTAGCCTCGTATGTTTTATTTTGATTTGTTATCGGATTTCATTGAACTCCGATGTTTTAATTGTCATAAAAATCCTTTGAGTTGCTCATGAAATCCTACCTTGAACCTTAAGCAATCGTTTGACACTCTTATTAATGTTCATCCCCCCCCCCCCCCCCCCCCCCCTTTTTAATTCGAGCATTATGCAGTATGTTGAATAATATGTATTTCTTCTTAATATTGACATGAGATAGTTATTCTGAGGCGTTATAAGATTGGTATGTTCTGTTTGGGTTGCAACTAGTACATAAGTGAACTAGTTTTATACCATATGCATATGTAGTCTGTATCTGTATCTGTATCTGAGCACTGTCGGGTGGTTTTGTTATTCAGTACTGCTCATGTTCAATATCATCCGCTTATGTTTTACTGTATCTAAAATGTTTTGAAATGTCTATTAATTTGAGGGATTGATTTGATACTCTTCCCTATATGTCTATTGAAATGGTGAGGTCTTATTTAAAAATATATTTTTTTTTCAAACTGTCATTTGACTCCACATATATAATCACTAGCTTTATATTGTTTGAACCTTGATTGACCTTATTGGGCTCTTAAAAATTCACTATCGTTTGATTCCCTTCTGCAGGTAATAATCATCAATAGATTGCTTGGGGATGGGTTTAGAGCCTGAGTGAGAAGCTGGACTATCTATTATTATTTTATTTAGTAGGATCCTGCGTGGGTGAACACAGTGTAGCTCGTTTTATAGTGAACTTAAGACTTCTCGTTTATGACCATTTATTTTAAAGAAATTGGGATATTGCACGGATTACAAGCTTTGATATATATTTGAAGTTGTTAGTTAAATCGAGGATTTTATGTCATTATGTGATTGATCGAGCGAGTGAATGTTTAATTAACGCTCTGGAAGTTCAAGGTGTTTAATGCTCCGGATTTTCGAGTCGTTACATATGGACTCATGAAGTCACTACAAAAATTAGCAACAAAAAGATCATGAATCAAAGCTAATAATCAAAAGCACAAAGAAATAAATAATCAATTTACTGTATTGATCTATAATTAGTATCCTAGAGCATCAACAAATTCCTTTCAAACAATAAATCAATTGATGAACAGATCGATAATTAGACGGATGGGGTAAATGTGTGAGTAAACACTTACCTCAAAATAGGGAATATTATTTAGATCGATCACAACCTTATCCTCGAAAACACCAAAAGTCTTTATGAAACATTTTTCTCTTTTCCTTCTCGTATGTCTCTCCGCTAACATATCAAGACTTCCATATGTCTTCCTCATTCTATATTGTTGTGAATGTTATTATAATAGAATTTATAATTTAATCCAAGTCAAACTCCATTTTAACGTCCAGTTTAACTGCATTAGTGACTAAGTAGTATCAATTATACCATGCTAATTAGTATAATTAGTATTTACAGAAGTAACCCGATAACTAAAAAAAGTTTGGGGTGTTACACATATTGTATAGGCTACATTGTAAGTAGAAATATCTGATGGGTCATATCTATATCTCAAATAAGAACTAAAAAAGTTTTAGTTCTTATTTTAGAATTTTTTTTGTTAGGGATATAAAGATAAAAATTAAGTCCTAATGTTGATACTTATTATAAGGTTCACCGATCAGTCTTATTTTTCTTCTTAATTTAATTAATAATAAAAGGAAGAATGTTACTTTATAAGTTACTTTAACATAATTAGCCTTATTATTCTTGCAAACATAAAGCCATTTTTTTTTTCAGGAGTCTCATCCAAAAATATATGGCATGTATTCAGTTTACAATAAGGATAATAAAAACTATACATTCAACTAATAATTGTTTATTGATTGTATGGTTTGAACTTTTTGAATAGCTTTTCAATTTACATAAGGCTTAATATTTTAGCCCTTATTATTCCTGGAAGAGTAATTAAATCTAAAATTAATGACCCCATCAAAAATAATATGTGAAGACCTTAAGTGACACCAACGTGTTTATTATATAGCTTTAAATCCTTTTTAACGATCTATTAGTTTCTCATAAATTTAATCAATTACAAAGTTATAGCCACATTTTCTGTTCTGAGGACCCATCACAAGGTTCCCTATTTTCTAATACGCATATTAATAGATAAACATATGTATATGGTGAATCTAAATTAAATCAATTGCAACATTAATTTTTTTCTTATGAATATTATATGTTATTTTCATACTCTAAACATATGACTTTTTCTCTTTATATTAGAGAGTATTTTTAAGAACACAATAGTTAAAACTAAATCTTAATAAGTTACTATGTTGGTTAGGTAAAGTTTTAGAAAAAATTTAGCATTGGTTTTCATATTATAAAAGGCTTACAAATATGGCCATTATTAATCCTGCAAATTTAATTAAATGTAATAAATAAGGACCTAAGTCAAATGTTATTTAAAGATCTTTTGAGTCACTGATATGTTTGGTATACAAATTTTAATCGTTTTAACTATGAACTTAGTAATAGACTTTATTATCATTGCAAAATTGGTTAAGTATTTAAATATGGCCATTCACTTTTTCTTCATGAGGTCCCATAGAGAAAATGTTATATTTTTTGTTTACCAAAAGGTTTTTAAATGCTATAGAATAGAACATTATTTGCAATGATTATGGTACATTACTTAAATAAATAAGTTCAAAATACCATATTTCATTCTTAAGCTCATATGCTATATTCTTGTGATATATATTTATGAATGGTTTTCTTTCATATTAAAGAATACTTTCAGGCATATAACAATCAAATAAGTCTTCATAGATTAGTATATTGGTTATGTAGAGTTTTACTAATATAAAATAACTAATCCTGCTAAATCACTTAACTGAAAAAAAATATACCCCATCCAAGGTAATATTAAATACCTTTAGTGACATGTTTATGTTCAAGATATACTTTGGGTATAATACTAGTTTATATTAGAAACATAAGCAATGATGTGTCACGTAAATAATGAAGCTCCCGTTACATTTTGTTGCATTCATTGTTTGCTTATTGTATATTATTACTTTCCAACGACTTGCCTGGGACAGTTAAACAACACAATGGGGCAGAACGACTTGCCTAGGGCATACATTATACAATTAATAATTACTTGATTTATCGTAAAATTATAGTATTCTATAATTACATAATGATATTCATTCTAATCATGTAGATCGTGATATATGACGTTGAATCGCGTTAGATTAGAAAACACTTTTATGTTATTTACTTTATCTTTACTTTGTAGATTGTTGATATATTTAGTTCTTATTTTATAGTATATTCAGGTGATTATAGTCAT